>BQNB010000564.1:0-53726 GCA_026074375.1 Tanacetum coccineum | reverse complement strand
ATCGAACACGTATGCTTAGGGTTATTGGCGAATCACTTTATGAGATATAGCAAAGCAACAGGTAGTGCTCCTTATCAACGATGCTCGATTTGTGATAAGCCGGTTAAAGTACATAGTTGATAATTATTTCAAGACACTATTATGAGTGTTTCTCGAGCAACAAACACACTACAATATGGTATGAAGAGGGAAGTTTTTGGTGTGTTTAAAAATGTTTTTTTTCACCTGTTTAAAAGCTAAAATCCATTGTGTGTTTCTAGGTTCATACACGACCCTTCAAACAGACCCCTTACGACCACCTGTAATAAGGGTTGACGACCCGATCATGGCTACCGAAGACGCATCCTCCCCTATTACGACAATGAAAAAAAGGCAAGACTTTGTCACTTATTTTGACCGAGTCGTGGGCTTGGTCTAGCACAAAAACAAGACCTCAACGGTCACTTATTTGACCGTTTCACAATTTATGAAATAAATAATAAAAAAAACTTTGAAAGCTTAAATAAACTTACCCTAAATACCTTAATATTTTTCTATTTTTATTTACAATTTTGGAAAAGGGAATCCTTATGTTGGAGAAGTCAAAAATCCAGTGGTATATTCCTATTTATCTGGAAGATCAAGCATCCTAACATCCGGACCAGGCAGACGAGGGTGGAGCTCTAACAAAATGTTATACTCCCTCCGTCCCATTTTTATTGTCCATGTTTCCTTTTTAGGATGCCCCAATTTAATTATCCACTACTAAAAATAGATAGGAAAGTTTAATCAAGTTTAATCAAATTTACTATATTACCCTTGTTTGAAATTATTATTACAAACTTTAAAGAAGACTTTAATTAATTAGTTAAGGGTAAAACTGTCATTCTGTCAAAAAGTAAGAAAGAGAAAGCAGTATTAAATGCACTTTTCTTAAACTGTGTGTTTTTTGTCGGGTGACAATAATTTTGGGACGGAGGGAGTACTTAGCACTTAAAGAGTCTAATTCCGATAATTTTAGGCTTTCAGCCTAGATGTAAACATATGCATATCTTTCTTGGCCATTTTTAAGAAAACGCAATGAAAAAGGGAAGTACCGGTACCTCAGATGAGACACACACGCAATAGAACCCTAGAATGTAGTCGAGAAACACTCGTGGTAAAAAAAGAATCATGTAGGTTCTGATGGAGCTTTGAGAGTAATATATGCAGGGGAATATGTAAAAATTAGAATGAAGCAACCATGGAGTATTTATAGGGGTCGAAAAGGGAACCGATGCGATGCGACATTTGGGTTACGTTAGCCTGACAGGCCAATAACGCATTAGCCTTCGGCCCAACCACATCACACGAATCGCTTGGATGAGATTGGGTCACGTCTCCTACTGTAACATTCTGTATTTTCAGGTCTTTTACGACGTCATCTATTTTACTAATTATTTATTTTTCTTTCTCGTACGCATTTACTTTTATTTTTAATAGTTAAATCGCGTAAGTTAAAAATTATCGTTTAGCGTAAACGGACACCAAACAAATAAATGTTTACATCAAGCAAGTGTTAAGTAATTATTTTGAGTATAATTATTAACTTTGTTTATTTTATTTTTATTGGTTACGTAAATTGATTACGTTTCGCGATAAATTACGTTTAAGCATACCAGGAAACCACAAAAATAATTCTACGCTTCAACAAATACCTACGTTTTTATACAGCGATCAAAGTTTATAAAACTTTATGCATATAAGCATACATATACATGTCCTATATAAATGTACATGTACAAATTTACAAAGACATTACAAGTATACTTTTATAAAAATAAACTACACTTTACATTTTATACAAAAGTTTACTTACACCTTCTTTTTATAAATATACAAGTAACTATTACATAAAGGGAATTATCTAGAAAACATCATCCTTAATTTAATGGGATGATTCCCATTATAAGGAACCAAGGGACCAAGGCATTTAAGCCCTTGTTTCCCTCCCTTGGTCCCCTTGACCACGGCACACAACCCCCCCCCCAGAACACGTAAACAGATGCAGATCTAGCATAATATCCCCCTCTCCGCGATCCCATCTCTAGACGCGCCCCCCTTGTATCGCTAGCCCCGCGTGTGTGAGAGAAACGTGTCGCGATTTTGTGTGTTGAGAGACGCACAGTAATAGAAAGAAATGAGTTGAGTTATGATACGTCTTTGCAGCACTATTTTAATGTCTTTTGTCTTTTGTGACCAATTGGAGAAAGTAGAATTTAGGAAGTGTTTGTTACTATGTGTAATATATGCTTGGTGTAGTAGAAAAGGTACATTCGCCTACCGTTCTCAAACGATCTCTACCATGATATGTCGATACCGTGTTGTTGCCGTTGTCATGTAATTTGACGTATATACAGTGATATGCACAAAGATTACTTACAATTATTAAATACTTACATATTCCATTACGAGGGTGACGGGTAATAAAACAAGAGACAACAACTAAGGAGTAGTGCATGATTAGGTAAACACATTTGTTTAACCATAAGAATTGTTTTCCCTCACTTTTACTTTTCTTGCAATTAGAATAGATTTAGGAGTAGTTTAATTAGTTTAAAACAAGCCCCCTTCAAAACCGGAGATTTTACTTGCTTTCATAAAATATAAAAACACAAAAATACTCTTCTCCCAACCTTTAGACCTTAGTGACCATACAATTCGAGCCTACCCAAACTATTTCCCTAGAGAACGATAATAACCCCCCGAGTCTTGCCTATACTACACTACAATGGTTAGGTACACTGCTTAGGAGGGTTGTAAAACTTCGGTTTGCAATCACCCGCATATCACATACCCAGAAAGTTGCCTAGCCAAGTTGCAGACTTTTATAGTTACAATTAAATCTGCTCATATTCATCATAACCTCAGCAAGGTGGTATGAATTGGTGTAGACATATCGTGTAGCACAATTTGAGGTAGTATTGGCGGTGACAGCCGTAAACCCTTTTAGTTTTGATACGCAGAATTGGTGTTTGAACAAAAATTAGAAGAAGAGATGGCGATACTATTCAGTGGCATGATGTCTTTCATCCGTTGTTGGTAACAAAAAACCGGTTATGGATGTCACCAGCACTACCGCGTCATTATCAAACAAAGGTAAAAAATAATGCATCGGCTCAGATAAGAGCCTTTGTAAGTCTGTCATGGCTGCACACCTAATAGATTGCCTAGCCAAGTGACGGGGTTTTACATGTTTTGTTCAGACTACTCATATTCATCATTGCCTTACCAAGATATCTTTACCAAGCGTAATATAAGATCTGAATATGCGCAAAGGGTTTTGACTGTCACGCATGCTGAATCAGAAGTCATATTCTATATCTAATCACACGTGAAATAGCAAAACCCTTAGCACACTCTAAAGACCATTCCTAGGTCCAAGTAAGAAGTCAACAACCAAAGAGATATAAATTCAATTTCTGACTCGATGTTGTTAACTTTTGACATGGACGTTAGGGATAGTCTATATAGATAGATAAGTAAGTTACAGCCTATTCCCAAACATTAATCATGAAAACCAAACTTAAAAGAACAGTTTTGGTGCTATAATCGGATAAGAAGATACTTCACCTACCTTGGAAACAAACATAATATACCAGCACGGACCACCATGTAGCATTTGATAAACAGCAAGTCAATCTAAAATGACAAATGAAAACTGCTAATAACCACAGGTTGTAAGAACCTGTATTCAGGGGTGCCTACGAAGGAAAAAACTTTGTTCCCGCATGCTGAAAGAAACTTTTTTCAAAACTGTTATTCAGATCTGCAAGGAACAAAAGTCATCACCAAACATGATCCATAGATGTAATGACAGAACACAGTGGTTACCTCGATAAAAGATAAATATCGGCAACGATATTTTAGCAACTATGACACAAATCCCAATCATCATCAAAATTTCATAGCAATACCGGCCATGGCTGTAAACCTGAAATAAAACAGGTCGCCCCACCAAGATACCAATACACAGTAAAAGACCAAAAATCCAGCCGAAGATAGCCTGCCACCGTAAGGTAAACACATATAAGACAAAGGCTTAGTTCAATAACTGTGGCTGTAAGCAATTCATGCTGCCCTGCCTACATATTCAAATTCATCATTGCCTTTTAAAAAAAAGAACTCTAAAGCAGCTGCAAATGTTGTATATGGTAGTGGCAACGCGTAGCATATGCGTTGCAGATTTTACACAAACAAATCACATATGAATCATGTATCAGACCAGATGGTATGACACTGACGCATCACCAAATATGAAACATTTATGAGACCAGCCGATGCATCAAAGTGGGAAAACTTGTTGTTCATGCGAAGCAGCCATCGAAATCGTGAGAGAAGCACAAAAGTGGAATAGGGATTAGTATGGTAAATATCACTAGAAATGCAGTAAAGCTTTCAGAATATGCAATTGAGTTCGATTCCGACAACCATTAGTATTATGTATAATGAAGCTTAGATAAGCAAATAAGATGTCAACATGAAACACCCAGCATGGCTGTCGGCATAATTTGGGTGTGGATTGTTCAGCTCAGCTTAGAGCCTAAGTTTCTGCAAAACAGAATTCCACCATGGCTGAAAAGATAATAGTTTGTCGAGCCAAGTTACGGACACAAAAGACCCACGTCTTAGCTACTCATGTTCATCATTGCCTGTCAAATTCGTTAATTATGTGATAAGAATTTTGCTAATATCACGCATGCCTTGATTAGAATTTTTCTAATATCACGCTTGTTTAAACAGGAAGAAGCTTTAACTTTTAAACCAAAACATACAGATAAACATTGCTGCACACGTGTTCTATAATATAAGCATGTTACCTGATACAACCACGCATGTCCGCAAAGCCAGGAAGACCGCCATGGCTACATTAGTCTAAACGCCCCGCCAAGATATGGAAATCCTCACACTTTTATTGCACTGATTTGGAGATAATAGGATATATATAATATATACCTAAAATACCAAATTAATTATAGTATAGAGAGTATCCCGTTTGATATAAAAATTGGTTGATGGCAAACAATATTTTATCTCCCAGATGTCGTATCTCGATGAAGTGTGAATTTGAAAACCTTGTTTCGGTTCGTGATCGTATGCTTAAATAATCAATATTTTGGATATGGTTTCTAAATCTAATAACGCAAAGGGGAAAGCAAATAAAGGTACGCTAAACTAAAAATTAAAGCAATTTAAAAACCTAACGATAGTTAAAAGTAATTGAAAACTAATTAATACCTAAATTAAATCAAATAATTAACTAAAAATGACAAATTAAAATTCTAAAAATTCAAAATGCAAATTTCTAAGCTAAAATGACAAAAAGAGATTTCAAGAATTTAACAACGACTCGGGCATCATTAGTGGGGAGCGCTTTTGCTTCAACCTATTTAGACAAGTAGTCAGCGGCCACGAGAATGTACTTGTTCCCTCGAGAAGACGGGAACGGTCCCATAAAGTCGATGCTCCACACGTCAAAGATCTCGCATACTTGAATTGTATTTTGAGGCATTTCATCTTTTTGTGAGATTTTGCCTTGACGTTTACATGAGTCACATGACTTTACTATGTCATGGGCATCGCGGTAAATCGTCGTCCAATATAAACCAGAATAAAAGACTTTCTTAGCGGTGTAATTCACACCATGATGTCCCCTGGTGGGTCCATTATAGTAAGTCGTGAGGATATCAACGGCTTCTTAGCCGTGAACACATCGTCTAATCACTTGATCCGCACAAATCCTAAACAAGTAGGGATCGTCCCAAAAATAATGCTTAACATCCTTAAAGAATTTCTTCTTTTGTTGGGACGACATCCCTTTCACTATAAAATTTCCCGCATGGTAATTTGCAATGTCAGCAAACCATGGGGTGCTAGAATCACCATGAAAAGTTATCATTCCGAGGGTCTCGAGAGGAAATGTTTCATTGATTTATTTTTTCTTGAGATCACCTTGATGAGGATTTTCTAATCACGATAAATGGTCGGCCATGAGATTCTCTGCTCCTTTTTTATCCTGAATAATGACATCAAATTCTTGGAGTAGGAGAAGCCACCGGAGCAATCTTGGCTTAGCATCTTGCTTAGGAAGAAGATACTTTAGAGCCGAGTGGTCCGTATACACTATGGTCTTTGATAAGACTAAGTAAGGCTGAAATTTTTCGAAAGCATACACCACGGCTAATAACTCTTTTTCCATAGTAATGTAATGTGCTTGAGCATCCGTCATGGTCTTACTTGCATAGTGTATAGGCTGAAAATGTTTGGTCTTTCGTTGCCCCAAGACCGCACCTACCGCATAATCACTAGCGTCACACATAATTTCAAATGGTAGGTCCCAATCGAGGGCAACTAAAATTAGGGATTCGGTTAACTTTTTCTTAAGTATATTAAACGCTTAGTTCTAACACCTTTGACGGAAGTCGGATGAGGGAGTTTAGCTATAACATCAACTTTAGCTCTGTCGACCTCAATCCTGAACTTTGAAATCTTGTGGCCGAGGACAATGCCCTCTTTAACCATGAAATGGTACTTCTCCCAATTTAGAACTAGGTTGGTATCTTCGCATCATTTTAGCATTTGGTCTAAATGGGAGAGGTATGAAGAGAAAGAATCCCCGAAGACCGAGAAATCGTCTATGAAGACCTCCATTGTTTCCTCGATCATGTCATGGAAAATGGCCATCATGCACCTTTAGAACGTGCCCGAAGCATTACATAAACCAAAAGGCATACGTCGGTAGGGAAACGTCCTATAATGGAAAGTGAATGTGGTCTTCTCTTGGTCTTGTGGGTCAATAGGAATTTGAAAATATCTAGAAAATCCATCTAAAAAGCAATAGTATTCGTTCCCTGCTAAACGCTCTAGCATTTGGTCCATAAAAGGCAACCAGAAATGGTCTTTACGAGTGGCATCATTAAGCTTTCGGTAATCAATACAAACTCGCCATCCCATAACTAACCTAGTGGGTATTAACTCATTATCTTCTTTTTCAACTACGGTCATGCCACCCTTCTTAGGCATACAATGAACGGGACTCACCCACGGACTATCAAAGACAGGGTAAATCAATCCGGCATCAAGGAGTTTGATAACTTCCTTTTTGATAACCTCAAGAATTTTCAAATTCACCCTTCTTTGATGTTGAATCGCCGGTTTGAAGTCGTCTTACATTAAGATCTTGTGACTATAAAAACTAGGGTCGATACCCTTAATGTCGGAAATTTTCCATGCGATGGCCCGTTTGTGTGACTTAAGAACCTTTAAAATGGCGGCCTTTTCTTCATCTTTTAATTCTTTAGAAATTATGATGGGTAATTTATCGGTTCCTTCTAAAAATGCATATTCACTATGAGACGGTAAATCCTTAAGCTCGAGTTCTGGTGGTTCTTCAATTAAAAGTTTTGTCAAAGTAACATCAACTTGCTTAAGGTCGTCATTTTTCATCGGAGGGAGAGTCAGAGAATGGTCTTCATTTAACAATTTTTCAAGGTAAAGAATATCTCCCTCCGTGTCATAATAATCGTCATCTAAATTAGAAAGCTCTTCCGGGGTACGTAGAAAAGTCTCATTCTCTTCCAAGATAAAACCTCCTCCTTCAAAAGGAGTAAACAAGGGGGAAGAAGAAGCGATGATAGGATCCGAAGGAGTGGGATTGCCACTTGTTGAACTATCCGAAAATCCGAGCACTTCTTGAGCATACTCCTCACAAGCAATGTCAATGACATTAACTTGATTAACCGTTTTGTAATTACGGAAGTATCTTGAAGTTTGCCCAACTTTAAATGTAATGGCATCATCATCGAATCGTAGAGTTAATTCTTCACCATAAACATCGATTAAAGCTCTTGCCGTCCTCAAGAAAGGTCTCCCGAGGATGAGGGGAACCCGAGGATCAACAAAGTAATCAACTACAACGAAGTCGGACGGAAAATAAAACATTCCTACTTTCACAAAAATATCTTCGGCGATACCTTTCGGATGAGCGACCGATCGATCTGCTAGTTTGAGTGTCATGCGGGTCGAAGTGAGTTCTGGTAGCGAAAGCTGCTTCCATACAGAAAGAGGCATTAGATTAATGCTAGCGCCAAGATCGGCTAAGGCTAAGCACTCATCTAGCTCTGGAAAATCACACGGGATTAGAAATTTACCGGGACCTCCAAGTTTTTCGGGCAACTTTTTTAGGATCCCGCCGAGCAATTTTCATTTAATAGAGTATTTGCTAATTCGAACAACTTTTCCTTATTACTTAGAAGACTCTTAAACATAGAAGCAAACTTTGGCATATGAAGAAGAGCGTTCGCGAAGCTAATATCGAAGTGTAATCTTTGAAAGATTTGAAGAAACTTCAACATTTTATTATTAACTTTTTTACGGAGCTTTTGGTCATTAAGCCTTGAAGGATAAGGTATTGACGGTTTAGGTTTAGGTTTTGGAGCAACTTCAGGTTTCAGATTCGGGTCTTGGACAACTGGAGGTTGAACATATGCGGTACTTCCTAAACTTGTATTTTGCATCTTGTCCTTTGTCACCTCAGTTTCACGTTTCACTTCCTTCAGGAGAGGAGAAGGAGTAGGTGGAATCGTAGGTCCATCATAAGCAACACCACTTCGGGTGGTAATAGCTTTCACATCTCCTCTCGGGTTAGCAACGGTATTACTAGGAAGTGATCTCGAACCCGAGGAATTTTGATTTTGCATATTAGTTAATATGTTCATTATTTGATTGTTTTGATTTTCTATCTTATTGGTTCTTGCATCAATCGTAGATTTGAACTCATTTCGCAATTCCGTCTCCATGTTAGTCATGTGAGTTTGCATTACTCTCAAAGTAGCTTCATTACTCTTCATGTAGTTCGTTAACTCGTTTGAAGGTCCAACTTGAGCTTGATAATTCAGGCTTGAAAATTCGGAGCTTGATAATTGTTGTTTCCTTGATTGAAATTTTGCCCTCTTCCGTGATTGTTCGGAGCTTGATAATTCGGGGCTTGAAAATTCCCTTGATTTGGATTTTGATTGTATCGGTTTTGATTATTTTGCACATTTGGTTGATTGAAACAGGGTGGTCTAAGGTAATTATTAGAGCGATAGCTAAGCAAATTACGGTCACATTGCGGTTGGTAGGAATTACCCCCCAAATTATGGTCACCTGTAGTAGCATAAGCGGCCTCTTGAGTGTACCCATCGGCGTCTGGGAACTCGGTAAAGGAATGGGAACCACCACAAGTCTCGCATTTCGTATCAACAGATTTGATCATTTGTATTTGTCTCATCATCTCTACAAAATTCTTATTCATCATTCCTAATTGTCGAACAACTTCCGGACTCTCGGTCGTAGTAGTAGAAGAGATATTTCTAGACGTCTCATCTCAAGTTGCTGAAGTGTCCCAATGGTTGTGGTGAGCGGTCATGTTCTCGATTAATTCGTAACATTCTTCCGGTGTCTTTTGCATAAAAGTTCCTCCCGCTGCAGCATTGATGGTGTCCCGATGACTTAATGTCAAACCATTATAAAACGTATCAATTTGTGTAACTAAAATCATGTTATGATTAGGACACCGATCAATGGACAATTTGTAACGCTCCCATGCCTCGAATAATGATTCGTGCGGTTTTTGCTTAAATTTCGTGATCTCGTTCCTTAACTTAGTCACCATGGAAGGAGGAAAATATTTCAAGAGAAATTTCCTCATCATATCATCGAAAGAGTAGATGGAATTCCTTGGAAGGCGATCATACCATGCGATAGCATGATGTGTCAAGCAATATGGGAAAAGAGACAAGCGAAGGGCGTCATCGGAGACCCTATTTTGTTTCATATGTTGAGTAATTTCCAAAAATTTATCAATATGTCTATTGGCATCGTCGTCCGATAACCCGTGAAATTGGCAAGTATTTTGAACTTGTTATATCATGTGATGACGAAGTCCAAAATCCGTTACTTGAATTGGAATCGGGGCTATTGGTCTGCCCCATCCATCTATAGACGGTTGGCACAACTCCTCCATCGATCGGGGAGCTGGCCCGTTAGGTCTCACCACCGGAGGTGGACCATTGTTATTAGGAGGGGGCCCCGCAGGAGGCGGTCCCATGTTATTATAAGGAATGCTCATAACTTCTTCAAAGTCGAAAAGAGATGACGGTTCACCTAAATTCCTTCGTCGAATAAGACTCTCGGGGTCTCTAAGTGGAGAAAATAGATTAAAAGAAGTAGAGCGAGTGCTCATGCACTAAAAACAAAATAAAATAGAATGAAAAATATTTTTGTAACCGATAATCGAACAAGTGTATGGAAGCTCTCTAGAAAAACGCACAAAGAAGCGAAGGAGCGGGTAAGCTCGAAGCGTTTTAAAAACCTTCTCCTTTCGGGTCGAAGTTCGTTGGATCGACCCTCCTTAAACCTCTCTTATAGTTTGTAAATCTAAAGGTGAGCCATTTTTACAAGTGATACAACGGTTATTTTTTTATGTTTTTTAATTTTTTTTTGGTATTTTATAAAATAAATTGAAAACAAAATATTTTTGTATTTTTATGGTTTTATAAAAGAAAATAGAAAATTATAAACAATAACTTCACGGGGAAGGATCTTCAAGGCACTAACTTCAAATACTTCGCGAAAATCATACACAGCTCCTCGGCAGTGGCGCCAAAAATTTGATTACAGATGAGTATTGATACAATGAAATTCTCTATTTGACCTTAAGCATATATCTTTGAATAAGAATATAGGAACAATTTAGGCACTAACAGTTTTGAGCACTTTGACAAATCAACTATAAATCTAAACAAGACTTGATTCTAGCTTATGAAAACTTCCATTTAGACCTTATGTGAGCTTATTAAATCTGACTTAATCCCTTAATGCAACCCAAGCAGTTTTAACTAAGTTAAAACTGCTTGTGCCAAACACCCCTTTAAAATTATAAAACTCAAATTTAAGCTGATTTTAGACATTTTTAGCCATGTATAAAATAAACAGATTAAGCTATAATTTTTTATAGGATTTTATGCAATATTCAAATAATAAGCACAAACCAATAAGCTAGCTTATAAACTGATTATGCTATTTATGAGACAGTTTTAGCACTATATTTAACTAATGAATTTAAAACTTAAATAGAACTATTAAACTACTAAGATCTAAGCATATGAGCTAGAATAAGCAATAATCAAGAACAGATTAAGCAAATAAGTAGATGGATAAGCAGAACATATAATAAGCTACAAATAAAGAGTAAAAGAAGAATACCTTGATCCTAGCCCAAACAAGGATCATAAATGCTCAAAGGAGCTATTCTACAAGCTCCAGCTTGTTAGAAACAAGCTGGTAGTGTCCATAATCCCATCCCAATCTGGCTTATCATCCAAAACATAAGCTAAGGTAATTTTGAGTGATTTTGAAGTAGATGCTTATTCAGTTTTAAGCTTTAGGTTAGCCAAACTGAATAAGCAAAAGCTTAAATAGTAAAAACAGCTTAATGAGCTTATTAGCTTATTATTATTTAAGCTTAAACCATAATTGCATTTAAGTAAAGACAGAATTTAAGGTGAACTTTAAATGAAACTGACTTTTATTAATCTTAAAAGAGGATTACAAACTGCTTGAAAAGAGAAATTACATTAAAGAAAACAATAAGCTAAGATTACATAATAAGCTACTAAAAACTATTTTAAGCTAAAATCCTACACCTCTGCTCTGTGTGATCAAGCCTCCTTATATAGGGGTGAGAGGAACCTTCTAGCCTTCAGGACGCTCCCCTTCTTTTTTATATTAGCCTTCCAAATATAACTAACTCCTAATCCATCAAATTTGTCATTCGGGATTGTGTGCCACGTCTCTCAGCCAATAATAATGTGTGGGTATTGCCAACGTGGCTCCCAAAAGTGTTAGGCGTGCCAGGATAATGCTTCTAGAAGCACTTGAGAGCGTGTGATTTGGTGTTTTTACCCGTACTCTGTGTGGGAGTAAAAATGGAGGGAAAGGGAGACAATCCATAGTAAATTTGACTTTGACCTTTGTTGACTAAATGTTTTATAACTTTTGTTTTGGACTTGGGCTTGGAATTTGGATTTGGGCCATGATCAGGATTTTATAGTGTGACTGTGGATGCTATTGTGGTCTTGGATGTGTTATAAGTGAATTAGGCTTATATTGTGTGGTCTGGTGGTATGTGTTCTTAGTGGGTTGACCACCCACCTACTAAACTCGGGCCAGTTGGTAAGTTCAAAATACAAGGTACGCTTTCGGCTTCAGTTTTTCGTGCTCTTTTCAAACTCGTGCTCGGCTTTGTCCATTTTGCCTTTATTTTTGTCCTCTTGTTGAATATCCAATACTTGCAAGACACAAATCACAAAATATACATATACAATGCATTTTTATCTGTTTGGTCTTTTAAGCTTATTTTCTACGGTAAAAATGATTGTGATTTAAACACATATCAATCATAAGAATGGTAAAGTCATAGGTCAGAGGTATTAGGAAGAAAGGCTTATTTTGTGATGAAATTAGGAAAATATGCCAAAGGATCAAATTTGTCTAGCATCGATTTGATAAGGAATTCCACCTTGTTGCATAGAGAGTAGGTATGCAATATGCGTCTCATTCAATCGTTAGCTTCTAAGGAATTAGTTATAAACTTACCTAAGTTTAAGTTTGATCAATATTTTTGTGATGCTTGCAAAATTGGAAAAGAAGCTCATGTTAGTCACAAAGCTAAGAACATAGTCTCAATGACTAGATGCCTAGAAACTTCTCCACATGGATCGCTTTTTTGGTCCATCCTCCGTACGGAGTACGGTGGAAACAGCTTACACTTTGTCTTAGTTGATTTACTACTCTAGGTATACTTGGACTAGTTTATAAGAATAAAACCGGCAAGCTTTCGGAGCAATTCGAAAATTTGTAAGAAAATCCAGTAAACCAACTTGGATATACAATAGTGTCAATAAGCAGAACCGACCACGTAGTGGAATTTGATAATGAAGTACAATTTAGAGAATTTTGTAATGCCAATGGTATTACTCATAACTTCTCGGCTCAAGCACTCCTCAATCAAATGGCGTTGGTTGATACAGAAATAACAATAGGACACTTCAGGAAACTGAGTAGAACTATGTTGATAGAGCCAATCTGTTACATTAAAAAATGTTCTTGGTATATCGTCCGTAGATACGTCAACATATTTCTCAACCGTATCTATTAGAGCCATTCTAGGAAAAAATATGAAATCTTGAGAGTGTAGGTGAACCTACTCTTGAATTATTTTAGAGTGTTTGGAAGCAAGTGATTCATTTTAAACACTAAAGACACTCTTACCAGGTTGATCCCAAAAGTCATACGAAGGTGTCTTTCTAGGTTACTCCCATTAATAGTATAGCTATTTATCTTTCTAATAAAACACAATAGGAAAATCAAAGAATCATCAAAGTGACATTCCGATGAAACCACTCCTCCACCCTCTAAGACATCCCCTTGGTGGTGATGATCTAGATTGTGAAGAAGATATTATTAGGGAAATCATAAAAGACAAACCTAGAAAATATTGTGAGGATTGAAAACATTAGAGATTGTCGAAATAGTAATATAAAGAAATCTAGGAACCATCCCTTAGAAAATATTATAGGAAACCTCAACCAAATAACCCTTAGATCACAAGCCCAAAACCAAAGTAACTTCTACTATTTTATATCAACTATAGAACCTAAGAATGTAAATGAAGCCTTAGGAGATGAAAGTTGGATAGTCGCCATGCAAGAAGAATTAAATCAATTCATTGCTAACGACATTTGGGAGCTAGTTCCGCAACCTAAGAATATGAAAATTATAGGAACTAAGTGGGTGTTTAGAAATAAGTTAGATGAGAACGGTATTGTTTCTATGAAATATGCTAGGTAGTTTGCTTAAGCTACAAACCAACAAGAGGGCATCAATGATGATTAAAAAAAACTTAGGCCTCCCGGTTGCGTAGACTTGTATCTATTGGATATTATTAGCCTTTGCTTGAGCCTTAGATTTATAAAATATTTCAAATGATGTAAAAAGTGCATTCTTGAACGGTTTTTTACTCAATGAGGTGGTATAAGTGGCAACAACCTCGAGATTATTGATTTTCGAAAAAACCGCAGTCATGTTATAAACTAAGAAAGCTTTTTTGTCTTTATACAAGCACCCAATGTTAGGTATGATATATTAACATATTTTCTTATTAAAACATGAGTATAATAAAAGAATGGTGGGATAACACTCTTTGTACTAAGAAGAAAGTTCAATTTCATCATTGTCAAATACTATCGTCGGGTGACATTATATTTGTTTGGACTTGTCAAGAAAGACAATGCGTGATGAATTGCCAAAATAATGCATGGACGAGTTAGAGATGAGCATGATGGGTGAACTTAACTTCTTCCTTGGATTACAAATTAAAAAAATGGAAGATGTATTATTCTTTAATAATGTAAGTATATTAAGAAATTCTTACGAAAATTTAGCCTAGAAGATCTAAACAAATGAAAACCCCCATCTATGTACCTCCGATACTAAACCTCTCGAAAGATCGTAGGAGTGTACGTCGGTAAGCTTATTTACCATGTATCGAGGCGTGATAGGTAGTTTATATACCTAACGACAGTGAGGACCAATATCATGTTTAGTGTCTGCCTTTGTGCCGCTTTTAAGAGGCTCCCAACAACCTCTCGCCTTGATGTGACTAGCGTAATCTTCGATACATTAAAAGCGGCACTAAGCAATTAGGATTATGGTATCCTCAAGGGGTACGGCATAGAAAACCGTAGTAATATGCCGACTCTAATCATGTGGGAGATTATGTGGACCAAAAAAGCACTAGCGGTATTTGTGACGTTCATGGATGTTTTGTTTGAACATCTTGGTTCTCGAAGAAATAAAAGGCTCTTGCTTATATCCTTATCCCCCTTTCTACTACTGAAGCTGTGAATATGTAAGCGTCAGAAATTCATGTCAACAAGCACTATTGGATGAAACAAGCTCTATCGATACGGACCGTACGATTGACGTCGTTCCCATCATGTGTGACAACTAAAGGCACGATTGAACTTAGCAAAAACCCGGTGCAACACTCTCGTACCAAACACATCGAAATACATCAACACTTTCTTCGTGATAATGTCCAAAAAGGACATATCTCAATCAAAAAAGTGTCGTCGTTGACAATAACGCGACATTTTTACTAAACCCCTAAAAGTGAATTGTTTTAACTTGTCTACCGTCTGGGTTTAGGAACTGATGGAACACATTCCATAAATCATACAATGTCCGCTTCTCTGTTTTGTCTCAAATTCTTGTTCGTGTTCTACTAGGTGTTGTGACCAATTATATACTTCATTGAAGTACTTTAAGCACCTTTATTTGCGAAATTGCTAATTTAAAAAGTCACCTTACTTCGCAATTTTTTTCAAAATTAAGTTCAAAAACATAGCCTTGAGGGCGGACCCCGTATATTTTGGGACAGCCAGGTGACGAGAGATATGAGGCCGCCATCAGATATCACAAGAATTATGAACAACTTAAACAAAAAAAATTCAAACCCGAAAACAAACACTCAACTTCGTGCTACAAGTGACGAAAACCATTATACCCACCAAAAAACTTACTCCAACCCATTAAAACATCAATTGAAGATCAAATCAACACTAACAATCAATCCTAACATCACAAAGATCATCAATTATGAAATGAATTTGGAAGATGAATTACGGTACACTAAATCATACATTCCAACAATCTCTGATGAAAACTATATTCCTGATAATCTTAAAACCATCTTTCCGAAACCTAGAAAGTAGGTCAATTCATGAAGGTAGTCCTATATCTCCTATATCTACTGAATATGTTATATTAAAACTCTCTTTCAAATTATTAACTTGTAAAAATATATGAACTACATGATTGGAATTTGTCAAAGATTTTACTTAATTTTATTCTCAATAGAAATCTACCCAAGATGAGAATCAAAAATCTTCTTAACATTTAGGGACTTTGAAAAGATCATTTAAGTTCTCACTCTAGTCATTTGCCTCAATTCTCTCTCATTCCATGCTGAAAGTAGTGTGTTCTTACTCTGACAGAACCCTCTCTACGTCTCCTTGAAAACTATTCAAGAATACAAACACACCTTATCAAACTCACATAGAACACCAAAGAAAATCATTCAATCAATTACAACACTGGACCAAACAATTTTTCCAAAAAAAAGTCCTTCAAGAAGAGCTTCGTCGACCATGAGATCTTGGAATGAAATCATACAGATAGACTGCCTTTCGGCGCTCAAAAATAATCACCATTTCTTCCTACATCATCTTGTACCATGTTGTATTGCATCTTAACAGGTACTCCTTTCTAATACTTTGCCTTCTTTCTAACCAAACGAGTTGAAAAAACATTAAATATCAACTAAATTCTCCAATACAATATGGAATGATTCTAAAAGTTCTATCTGAATCATATCATCAAAATTATTCTATCATCTACGATCATATATCAAATCATATTGGTGGAGCCTTGAAACCTTTAGGTTCATCCCATTCATCTTCAATTAATCATCGACACTTCTTTTGAATGAAGGCTCAATAATGATTAAAAATGTTAGGTTGAGCCCATTTATTGACTATTACTCAACATCGTTACTAGTATTATTATTATGTTGTAATATCCTATTTAACCTTTTGTAACTAATTCTTGTGTACTGTCAATACTTACATGTCTATGTCGTTAATTCATGCTCTGATAATGTGACCTTAGTAAATCTTTGAAGTCATTTATATGGTTCTCTATGGCCTCATTGCATGATTTCTTTTTCTTGCATTTATTTATTTTGGCTAGATTATATGATTCTTGATGAAAGGATGGATACCATAATCACCCTTCCAAAAAAAAAAAAAATTAATCCCCTTTTTCTTTAGTCATTAATGACATAAAAGACTAACTTTTGGAAAATTTCTATAATTCCAGAAAATGGCCCCCTAAAAGGTTAGGCGGCCCCCTTATATATCCGGGACCGCCAAACATTATGGGACCGCCAACAGTTATCGCGTTTCTTTTTAGTCTTCTCTTTTTTTTTGAACCTTTGACTAAGCTTTTGGTAAAAAGCTGTCATTTCCCTTAATATCAAAACAAATTCTTACACCTCAATACTAGCATACCATGCTCTTGCCAATACATTTTGTTTTCCTATATAAAGATACATCATATTCTTAATCATTACTCTCAAACACATCTCATGCTAATCTTATTCCTACATGTCAATATCTAGATACTATGGTGAAAAATCTCACAAATCAATCATAGAACCTTGGAGAAAAACTCATTCCATTCCTTACTCTATCCTCTACTCTTCCAAAAACAACTCACTATCTAAATCTTCACCAACCTCTCCGATCTTTGATACCACTCCTTTGCCTCCCTTTCCTAATTCATCTAATCCTACATTCTCTTCTTTACCTCCACAAACTCCTACTCCAATCATAGTAAAAACCGGTTTGCATGAACTCCTATGACACACTACGCCTAGGCGGGAAATACACGAGGCGTAACATCATGGATTATCATCACATACATAATTGATGTCAACTATTGAGTCAACATAAATGAAAATAGTATAAACAAATGAGACATAATGTGTCATGACAATATCTAACACAAAATAAAGGAGTCTTGCATTTCGATAGCAAAGTCATACCACAAGGAAACATACTCTAAAAGTCTAAACAATCAAATAACAACAAACAATTCAAATGACATAAATAAAATCTCTAGGAGAATGACTCCACATGCAAGCCTACGGTCTCACTAGCCACTCTTCCTAACTTCATCATCCTCAAGATGGTTACCTGAAAATGATGCTTAAAACGTCAACACAAAGGTTGGTAAGAGTCATAGGTTTAAGACACGAAAATCAAAGCTTATAAACAATTACTGTGATTAATGCAAACATGGCAGGACAATTATTGTACTATCATACAAGCTAACATGCAAATGTAACCATAACGAGCATGGGAACGGAACGTGTCCTTCCGAATCCATCATAAGTTATCAACCATGGTGTAGGGAACGTTACCCCTGATCCATTAAAACCATTACTTCACATGGGTAGGAACGTTACCCCCGATTCAATATCACAACAAATGGGTAGTAACGTTACCCCCAATCCAATATCATAACAAATGGGTAGGAACGTTACCCTCGATCCCGATATCACAACAAATGGGTAGGAACGTTACCCCCGATCCAAATACACATAAGCATTTATCACGTAACATACAATAGCTAAGTAAAGTCCATACACTTTCAAAATACAGACACACAATCACAGTAATTAGAACATTTCAAATCCATTTGCATCATTTACCATACCCTATGTAAAACACAATGTTAAAAGAGGGACTATGAAACTCACCTGAATACTCAAACGCAGATTCCAAATCTCAACACGCAACTATACAAATAAATAAACACGGTTACACGCACCAAGCTAAAAGCTCTATTCCATGTAACACACATATGATGAATGTCTAAGGGTTTATCTAACCTCATGGGTCAACCCGACACCTTTGCAACTCTTAACATCATAATTAACACTTTACACTAGCTACGTATTATTAATTTAGAATTGCAGAATTTTTGTGTCTCTTTACGTACTCAAAAACCCTTTCTTAAGACCTTATAATTTATTTCCAAATCACACATGTTAATTTATGAGTATATAATTACCTTGTGAATTCCATTATTACTTACGATGTGTAACTAACTCAAATATAATCAAACTTCCAAAACTGTCCTAATTCGATCTGATTCAGACCCAAAATATATAAATCTATCTACAATAATTAGACATGTTTTCATGAGGCTAATTTTCACAGTAATTAACATTGACTATGGAACTTACTACTGTAGAAGTACTAATTGTTTTTAAAATTCTGAATTTTAAGTAGGGGTTTTAAATCGAAAAGCAGACCCAAAATCTGTCCCGAAATCTAGTTCTGGACAATGAATCTTTGTAAAAATTATTTGTCTGACCTCTTCATTGATTTTTATTCATGAAAACCAACGCGGGTTGGAAAAAGAAAAAAGTATACTCTCTTAGTTAATTTTAGGCAACAAGAAAATCAATTAAAATCTCATCCGTTTATGACGAGTTATGACCTCACGCAAGGTGACTAAAATTATGATCAGATTTCTAGTACGAATTTACATGATAAACCCTAACCCATTCACATTTAAACCCGAATTAAACCCTAAAAATGATCTTTACTGGTTTAAAACCCTATTAATGACATCAATTAATGACTGATTTTTAAAACCCTAATGATCCACCAATGATTTATGTTACATTGAATACATAATCTAAACCTAAGAGGATGAATACACTTAACATTTGACTGCTCGCATCCTAAACAACAAGTTTTGCGGTTTTTTGCGATCAATCATGATAATCGATTTCCCTTAGGGTTTTGGGGCTGGATAATTGAACGACCAAAAGAGGGGGAAGGGGAAGAGACTATGGGCCAATTTGTGCTTAGGGTTTACTACTTGTATCCTAAACAAATAGCTAGCCAAGATTGTAATAGGTAAAAAAAAATCTTTTCTTACCAAAAACCCGACGCACCCCCCCCCCATATATATTTATATATTTTTGTACTATATTTTATATATTAATTATACTATATCTACATTACCTTAAGTTTTACAAAAACCTAAGCTTAATTTGGGTAAATCCTTTTTACACATACGCCACCTTACTTGAATTTCTAAAATACTTTTCATTTCACATTTCATTTCTATTTATGGATAAGTTTACTGCAACACTTTCAGATTTCAGTCACATGCTTCCTCTTCCAATATATTTCACTCTTTATAAACGTTAAACTCTTAAAACAAGATTTGACTAGCAATGCATGCAACCACGTCTTTCATTCTATTATCACAACAAGTGAACAAATGGAAATTAACACAAACTCTTCTGCCAATATAAACTAAGATATCACATTTTACCTCTAAAATGACATCAGATGCACATAGTAACTACCATACTTCAATCACTACATATAGAACACATAGCACGCAAAGAAATACATACATAGTGGACTCACTGAACCATTTCTAAAGGTATTATCTAACATGGCTCCAACTACCGGTTGTAACTCGCTACACCTTTCAAATCTTCTTTGATATCACAATTCAAAATGCAACTTGAATTAACTTAGCGTTCAATCCCTCCTCATCATTTCAATCCCTATCCTCCTTGTCTTAGACTAAGTCCAATTTTCATTTGTGACTTTTGTCACTGTTGCTTGTCTGAACTCGTTAAATCTTCTAATATCTTAAAAGATGACTTAACAGAATTAAATCTATCAATCATTAGTCCTCAACCCTTTTTCCCATCACACCAATCACTACCAACTCTTCTAAATATCTCCACTAAACATCATGGATAAATCTACTAGTTTCCTTTGATTAGGTGCTCCTAACTTCATGTATATTCACAATCATTGTCTCTTATAGTATCTTTGGATTTATTCAAAGGACTATAAGTCATTCAAGGCTCATTCAGATCTTGTTTATAAGGACCTACAGTGTTAGCTTGGCAGATTAACATTATCCGATCAATCATTAATTGTCAAATTGATTAGTCAATCAATTAGTTGTCAAGCATTAATTAGTTGTCTATCCACGTAGTCTTGTACCCCTATAAATTGTAACGTATGATTACTGGAATGAACACACAACGTTTCACCATTCTTCCCTTTTAAGTAGGTTAATACTCCTAAAACAGGTGGTTCTATGCTACAACTCATCGAATACTTGATTAAAGTGGGACAAACAATGGGTTACAAAATAAAGGGGTGCATAAATGACATCGAAGAGATTATGAAGAATAAAGGAGAGCAAGAGTTTTTGTTAATACAAATAATGTCTAAAAACGTTATTTATATTTTTCGACCTCTCAATGTTTTGATAATAACAAAATGTGAAAACGTTTATGATAAAATTAAATGTTTATAAATTACTAATCATAAAATTCTATTTCTAAGATTAATCATTTAAGGTATGGATAAACAAATCATTAAACATGATTAGTGATCAAGAAAATATTTTCCTTAAACCTTACATTTCTACAAATGTGTTTTTATAAAAATATAAAAACAAAATATTTATTCATTAAAAGAAATGTTTTATTAAAAACATAAAATTTGAAATTCAAATTTTCCCCCCAAAATAGAAGGTTCTATAACAGATACAACCTTCACCACAAAAGGACAAAAAAGGGAGCGGAGTCTAGTGGCGGCCCCCTTTTAGGCCTGGCGGCCCCCTTATATATAAGGGACCGCCGGGACCGCCACCAGCAACGGTCATTTTTTTGTCCCCTATAAATACTGGGCCACCCCATCTGAAAAATAGAACCTCTTGCCACGAATTTTCTCAGATCCATTTTTCTCTCTTCTTCCTTTCTTTCTAAAACACATATCTTGATCACTAACATACCTTGATCTTGTTTCAAGTGATTAATTCTTTCTTCCTCCCTTCTTCTTCTTCTTCTTCTTCTTCTAATCAAGTGCAAGAGAAGAACAATCGTATTCTTCTATATACGAATTGTTATCAAGTGATCTCTCTCTTCCTCCTCAAGATCATAAATCTTCATTACATATATTTAGTGTTGTTGTGTAAATTGGATTATGTGTAGATCCAAGTGTGTAAATTGTGTATTGGTGTGATTTGGATTGTGTGTCAATCCAAGGGTATATATATCTTGTGAGTGTGTAAAGACTTAGTGAAGTCTTAGATTGGTTCTAGCTAAGATTAGGACTCGACATCTAGCTTAGTGTCGGAAAAAAAAGTAAGCGACGTGTAAACGGTTTTCTCCGCCTAAAGGGAGCTTGTTGACATAGTGAAATCTCGAGTGGAGTACTCGAGGAGTGGAGTAGGAACGAAGAGGTGCTTCGTTGCCGAACCACTATAAATCTTGGTGTCTTGGTTTGATCGTTTCTTTCCTTATCCCTTTATATTATTATTGTTCATTTAGTTCATTACATTAGATAGTTTTTGTTGTGATTCATATTGTTGATTGATTGACATATAACTAGATCAACCATTTTTAAGCAAAGAATTTTAATACGGGCAATTAACATGTAAAACTTTTCATACCCCCCTTTCTAGTTTCCACAATTGGTATCAGAAGCCGAGGTCACTCAAGATTTTTATAATATATTGTATTTTAAAGCTTGGATCGATCTTATGAAGTTCTGACAAAATATCACTAAAGGGCAATCTATGCAAAGACCACACTTTTGAGCGAATTGTTTCTATCTATTGGAAAAATAGATTCGAGACATATGTTAAATCAAAAATCTAGATCTTTGGCATGTTATTACCAATGGTGATTTTTAACCCATTATTCAAAATTCGGAAACCAAACTTGATGAGGTTGTCCCTTTTGAAAAACAAACTGATGATCTTAAAAGAAGGTTTGCAAAAAATAATAAAGCCAAAACTAGTTATTTACTATGCTTTGCCTAGGAAAGTATATGAATCAAATTTGCTGTGTTATACGCAAAAGAAATTTGGAAAACTTTGTTAATCACCCATCAAGGTAATAGCCAAGTCAAAGATAATAAGATCGACCTTTTGGTTCAACAATATGAACAATTCGTCATTTCCGAAGACGAATCTATAGATAGTGTTTTTGCTAGATTTAATACTATTATTACTAGTCTTAAAGCTCTTGATGAAGGTTATTCTAGTAAGAACTACGTAAGGAAGTTTCTTAGGGCTCTACATCCTAAATGGAGAGCAAAGGTCATGGCGATTGAAGATGTCAAAGACTTACATCGCTATCCGTCTTGATGAGCTATTGGAAACCTCAAAAGTCATGAGCTGATCATCAAGAAAGATTCCGAAATAGTCAAAGCAAAAGTTGAAAGGAAATCTCTTGCTTTAAAGGCTAAGAAAGAATCTAGTAATGAAGAGTGTTCGACCTCCGGTAGTGAAGAAGAAGAGTACGCCATGGCAGTAAGAGACTTTAAGAAGTTCTTTAAGAGAAGAGGTAGATTCGTGAGACAACCTCAGAACGACAAAAAGACCTTTCAAAGAAGCCGAGATGACAAAAAACAACAAAAGTGAAAGGAAGTGGTTTAGATGCGGAGATCCAAATCATCTTATTGGAGAATGTCCAAAGCCACCGAGAGACAAAAACCAAAGAGCATTTGTTGGAGGTTCTTGGAGCGATAGCGGTGAAGAAGATGATGAAAAGATCCAAAATGAGACATGTCTTGTAGCTCAAGCACCAAATGAGGTATGTTTCGAATCCTCTTATTTTAGTGATGAAAACTCATCAATAGATGATTTAGCTTTAGATAATGAGTATGACAAATTGTGCAAAATGAGTTTAATGATAATCACTAAGATCAAAGGTTATAATTCTATAGAAATTGTCTAGTAAAATAAGCTTAGAGGAATTAATAGATAGATTTATCACACTAGAGAAAAAACTAGGGAGTTGATCTCGATTGTGCAAAGTGTCATACACTTAAAATTGAAAATGAAAAGCTCAAAGAAGAATCTACTAGATTAAACAAATTTAAAAGAGTACACATTGCTTGAATGAAATGTTAAGTAATCAAAAACCCTCCGGTGATAAATTAGGTTTAGGTTTTAATTCATTTGAAGCATCATCTAGTGGAACTAAGGAAATAAAATTTGTGAAATCTCAGAATTAAAAGACAGTGTTTTAATGGAGTCCCATAATTTTTGGCGGCCATTTAATGTTACGGCGGCCCCTAAATATAATATGGGGCCGCCCACAGTTACACCTGGATCTGAGAAAACTGTGACTTTTCAAAAACAAGACCATTTTGGGTCCTAGCTCCAAAAAACATATTGTAAAGAAGAAAGTCAAAGTTTTCGTTGCTAGTGGACAATGAAGTTTAAACCAATTCTATAAAGCAATTGTCAAAACCCGGAGTTGGATTTCCGAAACCTACATTTTAGATCCTAAAACTTCACCTTCTAGAAGTGACAATAATATATATGCTCGTCCTAAAACCACAACCTAAAAGACATGTTGGGCGACAAAACCATCTCCATGGATTTCCCGTAACTTGGAACATTTTACTCATCATGTTACTTGCCATAAGAAATGTGTTTCATTCTCACATCCCAAACAATTGCATCAAATGCAAGGGATGTTTGGCACTAACAACTTTGGACCCATGAGATATTGGGGACCAAATGTTTGAGTTATTGTCTTATATAAATAGATATGCCTTGGAGTCGATTTGGAGCCCGACGAATGGATCAAGGATAGCGGATGTTCCAAACATATGACGGGCAACCGAAAGCTCTTCTCCACTTACAAGGCATACAATGGAGGTAACGTTATTTTTGGTAGTAATCTTGCTCGGGTTATATCATTGGGCAAAAGTATGATTTCTTAATGACTTCTAAAATAGATAATGTTTGAACTGTTGATAATCTAGATTCAACTTGCTAAGTATAGGATAAAATTAGGTGATTATAGTGTAGTGTAACCTTTTATGAACATGATAGTGAAATCACTAAGGACGGGTACAGGGATTGGTAGAGGTATTAAGGAGAAAGGGTTATATGTGATGAAAATTAGGGAAATAAGCCTAAGATTCAAATTGTCTAGCTAAGATTTTGATGGTAATTCCCTTTGTGGCATAAGAGATTAGTTCACGCAAATATGCGGTTCATTCAATCGTTAGCTTATAAGGACTTAGTTCGGAACCTACCTAGCTTAAGTGTTGATCAACATTTTTGTGATGTTGCAAATTGGAAAAAACAAAGCTCACGCTAGTCACAAAGCTAAAATTGTTGTCTAAACGAATCTAAATGATTAGAATCTTCTCCATATGGATCTTTTTGGTCCATACACGTTCGGATGCTACGGAGGATAGAGCGAAATCGTTACACCCTAGTCATAGTATATGACTACTCAGTTTACTTTAGGACTAGATTTCTAAGAATAAAACTGAAGCTTTGATCAATTCCGAAATATTTAGTAAGAAATCCAAAATATTTAGGATGTACATTTGTGTCAATAAGAAACCGCCCTCCAAACGGTAGAGAATTTGTTATTGAAGTTCAATTTTTGGAGATTTTGTATTGCATATGGTATTACTCATAAGATTTAAGCTCACGCACGCTCAATCAAATGGCCGTGGTTGATAAGAAAAATAGGGACTCTTCAAGTAATGTGTTTGAACAATGTTGAACAGTGCAATCGTTACCACAAAAGTTTTGGTGTAATGTTCGTAGTATACTTTAAATTATATTCTCAAGACTGAATCCTAATTAGTACCGATTTTCTAGGAAAATACTTCATTATGGATTCTTGGAGAGGTAGGACAACAATCATTTTCTTGTCTTTTTAGAGTGTTTGGAAGCAAGTCTTCATTCTAATACATAAAGAACTACCTTACTTGTTTGTACAAAAGTCACTTCCGTAGGTGTTCTTTCTAGGTTTTCCACAAATTTGTATTGCATTCTTCATTCTTTTTATTCACAATAGGATAAGCAAAGAATTACTTCAACGTGACACTTTCGTTGAATCTCACTCCACCTGCTTAGTCTTCATCCCTGGGGGACGAGGACTTAGATGATGATAGAAGCTATTTGGGATATCTAATTGATATAACATTTATTAGGTTGTTGTGGATGAATCTGTTTAGATTGACGATTTAGTCATATTAATAGGTTCTAGGTTCAGACCCTTGAGATGTATTTAGGTATCAGCTTCCTATAAGAATACCTGTAGATTCTCACTTGTCCTATTATTTCCTTTGGTTTGGTGTGTGGGGGTTGAGAGTACATTGAGCAGTTGGGGGGGGGTTCAGGGGAGGCTGGGAGTGGAGGTTTGGGTGGGCTTATTGGGTGGGGGGGGTTATGTGGATTGGGGCGGTAGGGGTATGTGGACCGGAGGTAGGTGGTGAAGTAGGGGGGGGTGGGGGGGGGGGGTTGTTGATTGGGGGGGGGGGGGTAGGGGGGGGTGGGGGTTGGGTGGTTGGGGGGTTGGGGGGGAGGGAGGAGGGGTGGGGGGTTGGTGAGAGCTTTGGGGGGGAGGTGGGGTTGTTTAGGGTTTGGGCTAGGGGGGTCGGGGTTGAGGGGGGGGAGGGGGCTATTGGTCTGAGTGTGGGGGTTGGGGGGGCCTTGGGGTGTGGGGATGTATCGTGGGGGGTTTTATGTTGGGGGGTGGTGCGGGAGGAAGGTAGTGGGTTATTGGGGGTTAATGAAGGGTAAGGTGGGTGGGGTGCGTGGGGTTTTGTTTAAGCTGCTAGGGGTAGTGAGGGAGTTCGGATGGCAGGGATGGGGGCGTGTCTGGGGGCAGGTGGCGTGGTGGGTTGGAAGTAGGTTGAGGCTGGGTTGTGTTGGTTGGGGGTGTTTGGGGTGTGTAGTATCGAGGTTGGTGGGGAGTTTTGGTTCTTGAAATTGGGTGGGTGGTTGGGTGAGGTTGACTAGAGGAGATGGATGGATGTTGGGTGGGTGGGAGGGGGTGGGGGGGATGGTTTAGCGGGGCGACTGGGTTGGGGTTGGGTTTGGTGGTGGGGGTGGTTGTGGGGTGTTGGGTTGGGATGTGGGGGGGGGGTGGTGCGGCGGGGGGTGTTTTGTGTTGGGGGTGGTTGATCGGTGGGGCGGGGAGGAGGTGTTGGGGGGAGGGAGGAGGGGGGGGGGCAGTTGGGGTGGGGATGGAGGGGGGGGGGGGGTTTGGAGTTGGGTAATGGGGTGGGATGGGTGTGATTTGGGCTTGGCGGGTGGGGGGGGGCTGGGGATTGGGATGGGCCTTGGGTATTGTGTGGGGGTAGGTGGGGAGGGTTGGGATAAGGGGGGTGGGTGGTGGAGAGTGGTGTGGGGGGTGGGCTTGAGTTGTGGTTGGGGGGTATAGGGGTGGAGGAAGATTGGGTGTGGTGGAGGGGGGGGGTTGGTTTGGATGTTAAGTGAGGGTTTGGGTATATTGTGGTGGTGTGGGACTGGTGGGCGTGGGGGGGATGGGGCAAAGGGGGGGTGGGGTTTTGG
Source organism: Tanacetum coccineum (assembly GCA_026074375.1). NCBI lineage: Eukaryota > Viridiplantae > Streptophyta > Magnoliopsida > Asterales > Asteraceae > Tanacetum > Tanacetum coccineum. The sequence goes on along the minus strand of BQNB010000564.1, from coordinate 26,648 downwards.
GGAGTGGGGGGGGGGTGGGAGGGCTTGTGGAGAGGGGTGGGGGGGGCGCGGGGGGGCGTGGGAGGATGTTTGTGTGAGAGGTGTGCGGTAAGGGAGGTAGGGTGGCGGGGTGTGGGTTTGGGGAAGTGGGTGGTTGGAGGGGTTTGGAGTTAGAGACCGAGGGTGGGGTGGGAGTTGTGAGGGGGGGGGGGGGAGGGGGTGGGGGCCGGGGGGGAAGGCAGGGTCTGTGGAGGGGTGAGGATTGGGCTGAGGCGATAGGTGTGTGGTAGGAGCTTGGGGAGGGAGGGGTGAGTGCGTGGTGTGTTGGGATAGGAGGCTGCGACTGTTAGTATTGGGTGGGGGGGTGGGGGCTGGGTAGGGGGGAAGGGGAGTGGTGGGGGAGGGTATGGGGAGTGATGGGAGGGGGGGGGAGGGGTTGGGGGATGGTGGAGCTGTGGGGTGGGTTGGGGTGATGCGGTTTGGCAGTAGCCGGTGGGGGCGGGGGGGGGGGGTTGGGGGGGGGAAGGGGGGGGGGGGTGCGCTGGGGAGTCTAATGGTCAGTGGATTTGAGGATCGGAGGGTGGGGGTGAAGGGGAGCGACGGATGGGGGGGCGTAGTAGGGGTAGTGGGTTGGGGTTGGGAGTGGGGGAGCAGGCCTGGTGTTCGTGATGCTGGACATTCTTGGGGGGGTTGGGGGGGGTGGGGGTAGAAGGCGCGGTAATGTGGTTTTGGTGGGGGATGTGGGGTGTGGGGTGTGGGCGGTGGAGGTGGTTTGAGGAGGTCTGGGGGAGGGGTGGGCGCTGGAGTGTGTGGGGGAGGTTTCAGGGTGGTGAGTGCAGGGGGGGACGGAGTGGGGTCAGGGGGCTTGGGTGGGTTGGGCAGGGGGGCGGTTTTGGGGGTCTGAGGGATGTATAGTAGATGGAGGTAGGGGGCTTGGCGGGGGGGGTGTGCGGGTCGCTAGGTTCGGTTGGGGGAGGAGGGGAGGGGCGTGGAGAAGGAAGAGGGATGAGGTGGGATCGGGGGGAGAGGGTGGGAGTCGTCGTTTTGAACAGGGGTGGGGGGTAAGGGGAAGCGGCGTCGAGAGGATGGGGGTGATTGTGGGGAGGTGGCGGGGGGTGGGTTCGGGCGGTATGCAGTGGGGTGGGTAGGGGGGTTAATCGGCGCGAGTTAGCGGTTTGTGGCTTGAGGTAGGGATTTTTGCGAGGCTCCGATTTTATTTTTGATCTTGGAGGGATTTACCTAAGTTTTTTGGGTTTATTCTTTTATTGTATAATTAGTTCATTTATTTGTCTTTCTCATGTGTTTTTTATTTTATATTACTTTTTTGCTTAATTTAATTATTCGGGTTTGAATTGCTTTTTTTTTTTAAATACTTCCATTTTTCGTTCCAAGTTTTTTTGCTCTACTTGTCTTTTTTTACTTTGTTATAGAATCGTTTTTCCTTTATTTCTATTTGGTGCCATTTTGGAATACTTTTTATTTTATGCTTTATGTATTTCTTTTTGCTGTGATGAAGCCATAGGAGATGAAAAGTTGGTCATGGTCGCCATCTCGCAAGAGAATTAAATCATTCATTGCTCACGAGTTTGGGAGTAGTTCCGCAACCTAAGAATATGACAATTATAGAACTAAGTGTGACGTGTTTTAGAATAAGTTAGACGAGAAACGTGTTGTTTCTCGAAATAGGCTAGATTAGTTGCTCAGGCTACAACCAACACTTGAGGGCATCGATTATTGATGAAACTTATGCCCGGTTGTTGCTAGACTGGCGTCTATTAGGATATTATAGCTTATGTTGCGCGTTAGATTTTAAATTATTCTTAGTTGCTCAAGGCTACAACCAACAAGAGAGCATCGATTATGATAAAACTTATGCTTCGGTTTCTAGACTTGAGTCGATTAGAATATTATTAGCTTATGCTTGCGCCTTAGATTTTAAATTATTCCAAATGGATGTAAAAAGTGTGTTCCTGAACGGTTTTATCAATGAGGAGGTATACGTGGCACAACCTCCGGGATTCATTGATTTTGAAAAACCGGATCATGTTTATAAATTAAAGAAAGCTTTATATGGTCTTAAACAAGCACCCAAAGCTTGGTATGATAGATTAAAAGCTTTTCTTATTAAACATGAATATAAAATGGGAATGGTAGATAACACTCTTTTTACTAAGAAGAAAAGTTCAAATCTCATCATTGTTCAAATATATGTCGATGACATTATATTCGGTTCGACTTGTCAAGACATGTGTGATGAATTTGCCAAAATCATGCATGACGAGTTCGAGATGAGCATGATGGGTGAACTTAACTTCTTCCTTGGATTACAAATTAAACAAATGGAAGATGGTATATTCTTTAATCAATCTAAGTATATTAAAGAAATGCTTAAGAAATTTGGTCTAGAAGACTCTAAACCAATGAAAACCCCCATGTCCTCCGATACTAAACTCACGAAAGACAAAGAGTGTGAGTCGGTAGATAGTACCAAGTATCGAGGCATGATAGGTAGTCTATTATACCTAACGACAAGTAGGCCCGATATCATGTTTAGTGTCTGCCTTTGTGCCCGCTTCCAAGAGGCTCCCAAAACCTCTCACCTTGAAGCGGTTAAGCGTATCTTCCGATACATTAAAGGCACTACGCACTTAGGATTATGGTATCTTAAGGGGACCGGCATAGAAACCATAGTATATGCCGACTCTGATCATGCGGGAGATTATGTAGACCGAAAGAGCACTAGCGGTATTTGTACGTTCGTGGGATGTTGCTTGACATCTTGGTTCTCGAAGAAACAAACCGCTCTTGCTATATCCACTACCAAAGCCGAATACGTAAGCGCCAGAAAGGCATGTCAAAAAGCACTATGGATGAAACAAGCTCTCATCGACTACGACGTACGACTCGACGACGTTCCCATCATGTGCGACAACAAGGGCACGATTGACCTTAGCAAAAACCCGGTGCAACATTCTCGTACCAAACACATCGAAATTCGTCACCACTTTCTCCGTGATAATGTCCAAAAAGGACATGTCTCAATCGAAAAAGTACCGTCCGTCGACAACATTGCCGACATTCTCACTAAACCTCTTAAACGTGAATCGTTTAACTATCTACGTCTTGGTTTAGGAATGATGGAACACATTCCATAAATCATATTAAGTACGCTTCTTATTATTTTGTTTCAATTCTAGTCCGTGTTCCATTCCGTGTCCTGACAACTTAAAAACTTCATCTGAAGTACTTTAAGCATGTTTAATTCGCGAAATACAAATTAAATTATCACTCATCTTCGTTAAATTTTTGTCAAAAATAAGTTCAAAATTACTGCCTGAGGGCGGCCCTCATATAGGCGGCCCCCCAATCTATTTGGGACCGCCAGGAGAAATAGGACCGCCATCAGCAAACCATAGTTTGGACACTTAACCAAAATTTTTCTCAAAACACAAAAACAAACACTCCCTTACCTGCTGGTGCGACGAACACGACCCAAAACATACCAAAACTCAAAATCAATCATTAAAACTTCAATTGAAGATCAAATCAACACTAATAATCAATCCTAATATCACAAAGATCATCAATTGTAAGTCATTTCATCTATTTTCTTTCAATTTGAGTCTAGGGTTCATGATGAACACCAAAAATCAAAATTGGGGATTTTTGATTTTTCTTTCAATTTTGTGCAATTAAGAGTACTAGGATACAATGTATAACTAATATGATTCCCATAGACATAGGATTTTCATACATTAGTAAGATTATATGAAAATTTGATTTTGAACAAAACCCTAATTTTATTTTCAAATCACTCACGTTAGGAACATCATAAAATTGTTGTTATGCATTGTCAATACAACCTAAAAACGTTTTCAAATACATGCATAATGACCTCATGAACAAATTTCGAGATACATAATTCATATGTATTTTTCGACTTGTTTGGTTGAGCAAAATCAAATTAAGGAGCATCTGGGTTAACTCTTAGGATTTTATATTTAGGTCGAGTTAATCGTTACTCCACATTGTTCGCATATAGGCACACACTAGGCACGAACTCAAAACATCAATACATGTATAAGCGATTAAAATATGATCTTGCTTATATCTTTCTAGGTAACAATGCCTCGAGCTACCGGTCTAGATCATCAAAAGACACGAAACTACATACCCCAAATATCAAATGAATTTAATCAACCCTTACTAAATACAATGGCTAATCTTGAAAAATGATACTTTCATGAGGGAAGGGTAGTAAGTCAAAACTTCAAAAATATGAGTCATATTCGTGCCAAGTTTGAGTCAATCGGTTTCGACTGTTTGTTAGATATTAACGAACAAATTGTACCTCGCTTTGTTCTTGAGTTTTATTGTCAACTCACTTTTACAAATAATCCTAAGGGTGAATTTATAACACCTCGTAACTTAGGTCATTGTACGACATTATGTAATGCACAATTTATTTTTAGGGTTTTACGCATTTGCTCTTAAAAAGTGCAAGTTACCACACGACATGTGGTCATCGGACTACTTTTCAATAAGTGTCTAGTAAGGTCATTATAATAACCACTCCTCCTATCTCCAAGTGTGTCAAAGTCTTTCATTTAATTTCCTTCGACAAGGTCAAGGCTCTCATACTAAAAACAAGAAAACCATTGTCGTCGACAAAAAACAAAATCTTAAATCGCAAAATTCAGCCACATATGAAACCATGGGTTGATATCATTCATGAAAACGCCATTTGTCTAGGAGGTCATAAGGATCGTGTCTCCACGTGTCTTTGTCATATGCTTTATTGCATTGAAACCTTGACTCGATACAATTAGATGTCTTTCATCTTAAAAGAATGGAAGGACTCGAAGTAAACCTAAGGAAACTCTTACCTTATCGATTGCTCTTGATGATTGGTCAAAACATGTTGTGTCACATCTTTCCCGTGCTAAAACTTGTTCACTACATTTCACATGATCGAGTCATGCATCCCCTTGCTCCTCATTATGAGCGAAAGACATGATTAGATTGTGGCAAGAAAAGACCTAGTGAATCAAATGCTAGCTCCCCCTCCACCACTTTAAATCATCCATCCTTATCTTATCCGTTGGATGATACCCTTGATGAAAATGATGATGAATCATTTCATTCCAACTCTTCATCTCCATCCCAAAACATCTCCTCGTTGTCCAATGTTGTCTCTAGAGTCTGTCAAAACCCTCCTCATGAAAGTCATTACTTGAACACCCATCTCTCTGAAACTATTAATCTTCAAACTCAACAACGAGATGTTCACCGGGAAGGGTTAAGGTCAATTAGACAAGCTCTCAAGAACATGATGGGTGGAAAACAGAAGTGAACATGTTGGCATAACTACTAAGAGACTATTATTATTATTATTATTATTATTATTATTATTATTATTATTATTATTATTATTATTATCTTTCTTGTTTAATACATTATGTTTTTTTAATATATTATTAGGACTAGGAATGGCAAATGACAATTGCATTTGACTTGGATGATTTTCTCCATCCTATCAACATTCTATGATTAGCAAATTTTATAAATGTGACATGCAAACAATGCCACTACTTGCTAAATGATTTGCATGCTAGTTTATGACTACATATTATTGCTTGAATTAGTTGATTCTTAAATTTGGTAGATGCCGAAATCACTGAACTTAAGAAAAAAGAAAAACTGGAAATTTTCATTCTTCCAAAAAATGCCCCCCTTAAATACCCGGCGGCCCCCAATATATTTGGGACCACCTGGTGATATGGGACTGCCGCCAGGGGGAACAAAAATTTTCTGTTAGCCTCTTTTTCTATATCTTTGACCTCCTACCTACATTCTCAAGCTGTCATTTCCCTATTTAGCTAAACCATACTTGACATCCTCTTCCATCCAAACCATGCTTTGCCATGTTATACTATCCTTTTCATTATTTAAATCATCAAATTCTCATACCTCACCACCACCCTCACCTTCTCCATCCTCTTCTTCTTCATCATCAATGTCTTGCTCAAACCACCATTCCAATTTTTATAGAAAACCAAGAATGTCGGTAAGACAAGTATGGAAATGCAAAACATCCACTCCAAAATCATCACCTTCTTCCCAAAAATGAACTCTACCTCCACTTTCTCCAGAGTCAACTTACACATCTCCTTCACCTCCAATCTATACAATCCCTTAAGTGATCAAATGATTCAACCAACTTCCACAATCATCTCCACCATCCTTGATTTAAACAGTACATCCATCAATGGCCTAACTTCAGCACACTACCTTTCACTACACCACAACTAAATTGATACGCTATTCTCATGCTAAAGTTGAATTTCACTCAAGCTTTTGTCATTGTTGCAAGTTTTCCTAGACACCAAATTCCAATCTTTGAGAAATGATTCCCAACTTCTTTTTCTTTCTTTTACTGTCCCTACCTCAAACTTTTTCATGTACGCTCTTTTTAGCATTGTGCCGCTCAAATCATGTGTCCCAACCCTTATTTTTTCCTATCTAATTAATCATTTCCTATGATTTATTACCTAAAATAATCGGACCTTCCATTCTTTTGATCTATGGCATCTCTATGTTAATACAAATATAAACTAAACAAAAACGTTTATTTTATTTCACGATCTTTGTTGGGATATTGATGACAAAACTTGAATTTAAACATTATGTTAAAACCTTCTCTTAATAACACAAGTGATCTCCAAAAATCAAAAAGGTGAACATAAAAATGTGTATACATTATTTTATGTAAACCAAAACTACACACAAAAATGTTTTCTAATTTCTTTCTAATTACATCATTCATGACCTAATCAAATACAGCAAATCCAAGGGCAATCTCACAAGATTACACAAGATTTCCTAAGATCTTGAGAGTCAAAATTCAGATTTGGTTACTGTAGGCCGGTTCCATTAGTTTTGGCTGCCGGTTCCATTCTCCAATGGTACCGGCGAAACTGGGCTACAATACTTTTTTTGGCTATAAATACCAAGCCATTTCTCATGTTTTCTTACACCTTCTCACTAAGAAATACTCTCTTATCTACTGATCTTTCTCTCTATTTCTTGCATATTCTTTCTGAGCTTCTTGTAGGTAATTTACTTTAAAGAAGAAATTACCAAGCTTTCATCCGAGACTATTAAGTACCAAGTACCTTGCATACGATCTACATAACTCCATCAAGATCACATTGCTGAGTCTTGACCATTACTTTGTAGTTGCTAGTATATCAAGTGTAGTTGTGTTGAATCGATTCTATCATGTGAAGAATCGGTCATTTAGCTTTGTATTATTAAAGAGGTGTAACCATTGTTGTGAGGCTTCTCCACCGGTCAAAAAGGAGATTGGTGACTAGTGTTTAACAAACTCTCGAGTAGGTGACTTAGGAAGTGGAGTAGGGCAAGGAAGGTGCCCTTGTCGCTGAACCACTATAAATACTTGTGTCCTGGTTATATCCCTCTAACTTTTTCTTTTACTTACTTTTATATTTCATAAACCAAAGATCAACATTAACTCATTTCACACAAAGTTTCAAGCAAAATTTTAAAAAGATAACAAATTAATCAAGAAAACTATTCAACCCCCACTTCTAGTTTTCCACAATTGGCATTAAGAGCTAGGTTACCAAAGTTTTTAAAATAAATTGTATTTTAAATCTTTAAAACGATTATGGATTTAGAAAACTACATAAAAGGTCAATCTATGCAATGATCACCTCTATTCGAGGCAAATTGTTTTATATATTGGAAAAACCGTTTTGAACTTATGTGAAATCTAAAGATATTGATCTTTGGTACATTATAGCTTATAGAAACTATAAACCTACCATCAAAGACAAAGATGGTAAAGATATAGCTATTCCATATGAAAATTTTGATGAGAACCATAAGAAAATGATTTCCAAAAATGATGAAGCAAAAAATGGTTTTATACAATGCTTTACCTAAAAAGGAATACGAAAGAATTTTCATGTGCGATACGGCTCAAAATATTTAGGATTCATTAATAACTACTCATCAAGGTAACAAACAAGTTAAGGATAATAAAATAGATCTTTTTGTACAAAAATATGAAGAGTTCTCTACAACCGATGATGAAATTATAGATTGTGCTTTTTCTAGATTTAATACAATCATTACATCACTCAAAGCACTTGATGAATCTTTTTTAAGTCGTAATCATGTTAGGAAATTCTTAAGGGCTCTTCTTTCTAAGTGGCGTCCAAAGGTGATGGTGATTGAAGAATCCAAGGACTTATCAAAACTTTCTCTAGACGAACTAGTCGGCAATCTCAAAGTCTATGAGGTAGTACTTGAGAAGGACTTGGAAAGTGCAAAGAACAAGAAAGAAAAGTACAAATCTCTTGCCCTAAAAGCAAGAAAAGTCTTAAGTGATGAGGATGCATCTTCCTCGAATAGCAACGACGAAGAATATGCAATGGTCGTTAGGGATTTCAAAAAGTTCTTTAGAAGAAGAGGAAAATTTATCCGACAACCCTACGATGACAAGAAGAACTTCCGAAAAGCTAAGGAAGACAAGAAAGAAGACCGAAGGTGCTTAAATAGTGTGGCGATTCCAAACACTTCATTAGTGATTGCCTCTAAAAGAATTCTTTCAACGATCATAAAGGCGTTGTGGTGGGTTGTTGGAGTGATAGAGGGATGATAAGAAAAATTTGTCTCATGGCATATTGAAAGGAGGTATTTCCGATACCCCTACTATAGTAGTTATACTTTGTTAATGAATCAGACAAAAAAGAGTATGATAAACTTTGCAAAGTTAGTCTTAGGATTATTAACAAAATAAGCACCTAAAGGCTAAAAACGAGTTACTCCAAAGGAATGTTGATGAACTTAAAATCAAGCTAGAATTATTAGAGAAAAACAAAGAAATAAGTAACAAATGTGATGTTTGTAACAAGATTGAAATTGAAATTAACTCTCAAACTAAAACTAGCTAGTTTCAAAAATAGTAGTTCATCCTTGCGAAAAATGGTTGAAATGTAAAAACCGTCAAAAGACAAATGTGGATTAGGATACACAGAGAATATAGCTTCCTCTAGCAACACTAAAATCAAAAATTTAAGTCCTCAAATTAAAAAATTTCCCTCTGTAGAACCGGCATTGCCGGTTCCATTGACAACAGAACCGGCTTGTTCAGACGAACAACACCAAGCATCTGTTAATAGTGCAGGGAAAATGCGAAGGAAAATGTTGATATCTACATCATAAAGAAAAATGAATCGTTTTATATAACTAAAAAGTCTATTTTAGGCTCATCCTAGGAATAGCTCAAACAACACCAATCTTTAAAACTTGAGTTAAGGCCATGGAACGAGTAGAATCAAATGCCCCATAAAACGCTCCCATAGGGCCTAGTACTTTGTTACCCTAATGAGTAACCTATACCAAGTCGGTTGGAATTATGAAACTCAACAACGAGTAAATTATTTCGACCACCTATGTTTTTTACAATCAAATGGAGTTCCATATCTACCGTTCCCTTAAAGGGTATCAACATTACGGTTATGCATAACATTAACGGACCCCTGGTTATTAAGGGATCTGGAATGCTTGAGGTTTTCTATAAATTATAGTAGAACAAAAAGTAAAACTTGAACCGGATGAATGGATTAAAGACAATAGTTGTTCAAGACACATGACGGGTAACAAGAAACTCTTCTCAACCTATAAAGAAATTGACGGAGGTAATGTGTTGTTTGGTGGTAATACTAAAAGCAAGATCATTAGAAATGATTCGATTTCTCATTAAATTCACCTTCTAAATTAATGATGTTAGTCTTGTAGAAAACCTTAGCTATAATCTTCTTAGTATTTGTGTCAAATATGACGAAAAAAATGAAAATTATTATTTAGCAAAACCGTCGGGGTTAGCGAATACTCAAAGACTGGATTACTCTAGGTAAAGGAATTAGGAAAAAAAATGGCTCCTTTATCATAATGTAAAACGGGGAATATCACCAAAAAGACACATGTGTTTATCCTCAATAGTTGATACTTTAACATTATGGCACTAGAAGATGGGGTTCACTGAGTAATATGCGACTTATACAATCGCTATCATTTATAAGAGCTAGTTAGAAACTTACAAAACTAAGATTCGATAAGCATTTTTGTGTAGCTTGCACTTCGGTAAACAAGTACGTGTAAGCCATAAGGCTAAAATACATGGTTTCAACTACTAAGTGTGTCTAGTTCTTTTACAGAGGTCTGTTTTGGGCAGTCGGCGTTCAAGTTATGGAGGAAACTTCTACACTTTGGTCATTGTCGACGACTATTCAAGGTATACATGGACAAGATTTCTAAAACATAATAATGAAGCTTTTGACCATTTTGAAATTCTAAGCAAAAAGATTCAAATTCAAAAGGGTTGCCCCATTATTTTAGTTCGCACAGATCATGGTCCGGAATTTGATAATGAAGTACAATTTGGAGCGTTTTGTGATGCTAACGGCATTACCTATAACTTTTCGACTCCTCTTACTCCACAATCAAATAGAGTAGTTAAGTAGTAAGAAATAGTACCTCTACATGTAATGTCTAGAACATTGCTAAATGAACCAATCATTCCTCAAAAATTTTGGTTTTTGTATTGCCGTTGATACATTATACTTACAATCTAAATGAATTCTTATTTAGTCCTTTTTCCTAGGAAAAACTCCTGTATGAGCTCTTCCAAAGTAAAAATCAATCTCTAGAATACTTCAAAGTGTTCGGTAGTAAATGCTTTATTCTTAACACCAAAGATTATCTAACAAAATTTGATCCTAAATCAACCGAAGGTGTATTTCTAGGATATTCTCCCAATAGCAAAGCTTACATAGTTCTAAATAAAGAAACCAATGAAAGTAGAAGAATCTCTCAATGTTAAGGTTAATGAATCACCTCCTACTAAATAATCTCCATTGTAGATGATGATTGTTGATTCTTGAAAAATGATATCATAGAAAACCAAGAAAAAGGCTTTGAAATCAAGGAAAATGAACCATTAAACAAAAGAAAGAAAATCTCCAAACATTTCAAAAGCTATAAAGATCATACCATAGGAACCATCATAGGAAATCTTATTGAAAGAACCCTAAGTTCTCAAGTCCAAAATCAAAGCATCTTTCTATTCGTATCTTCCATAGAACCTAATATTAGGAAGACCATACAAGACGAATAAGTTGGAATATGGCCTAGCAAGAAGAGCTAAATCAATTTAAAACAAATGATGTTTGGAGCCTCGTTCCCCCTCCTGAAAACCAAACCATCATTGGTACAAAATGGGTCTTTAAAAACAAACTTGACAAAAATGGTATTGTATCTAGAAATAAAGCAAGACTTGTAGCACAAGGATACAATCAACAGGAAGGAATAGATTTCGATGAAACTATGCATGGGGCTAGATTAGACTATCTTCATTTATCAATCTATAGAATTCTTCTGAAGGAGTTATGGTCCAAAGGAAGTCTTGCTTCATCTAGGCCTAGCAAACCTAGAACTTGTCTTAGGTGGATTCCAACTGGAAGAGTTTTTGCCATGTGTGGAAAATTAACCGCATCCAATAACACCAAGAATAAGTCTGGAAAATTTGTATGTGACAATGCAAGTACTTCTAATCCCTTGGAACCTTCAAGCAAAGGGTTTTCAAATTCTGCTTCTCTTCTTGGCAGGTTATCAAGACTAAGGAAACAACATACTTCTATTTATCCGATTGCTGTTCTCTAATCTTCAGCAATTGCTTATGTACACTTCAGTGCATAACCCGAACTTCAGATAAAAGGGGAGTGTACGCTTCAGTGCGCTTTACCTTTAAGAGAAGAGAAATCTTCTTGTTTTCAAAACAGTTGAACACATTTTTTCGAGAATTTTTCAAAAGGATTTTTCAAAAACTTTCAAAAATAATTTTGTTCAACACTCCCTCCTCTTGTTACTTTCAAAATTCGCATCATTCTTTATAAGTGGATCAATTTTTTAGGGGGAGCTTTTTGGAAACCAAGTTTTAATGCTTTTAGACACATCCTCTCATATCCTCTTTTGTGTGTCTAAAACATTTCACAACTGTAAATATCTATCAGAAAAGCAAAATATAAAATATAAAAACCTATAAAAGCAAAATATAAAATCATAAAATTATAAAAATACCAAAAATAATCTTCTCCGATATATCTCTCGACACTCGATAACATTTACGCACCTAGAAATATTGATTAATATTGACACATGTGTGTAAATGAAGTTCGAGCGAGAGTTTCAAATGCTTTCAAAACATGTCTCTTCAAATTTTTCTCTACGACTTCTAAGTAAATGTCAGCTTAGGACTCGGTCTCCAAAGAAAGGAAAATGTTCATTTATATTTATTTATCCTACACAACGGGAAGTTCATATCTTCTCGGTCTTGAGCAATGCCATCTAAACATTCAAAGCTTTGAATGCTCAAGAGAAGCACTAAGGAAATGATAATTAATACGATACATATAACATCATTTTCTGTTGAGCATAATTTTTCAAGATATTTTCAAAAAGAAAATTTTCAAATTCTTTCAAAATTGTGTGTTCAACAAACTCCCACTCTAAGTTTTCACTCTATTCTATAATTGAGGGGGAGTATCATAATTAGTTTATTCTGCATGCACTCCTGTTCTCCTAAGACTTAGTTAGGCTCATGATGTGTGTTTTCACAAGCTTTAAATTTATAATAACTAGAAATGCCGATTTTGACTAAAAACACAACATTCGGGCAAATATACCTTATTCGAGTGTAATATAGTATTAGGTAAGTCCAGGTCGTTCCACGGGATTTGTAGCAATTCACAGATTGATTATCAAGTAACAAAGCTAAATGATTGTCACGGATCAAATAGCCTAAACGTGTGTATAAAGCGAGCAAGATACCAAGCACAAAAGATATAGATTTTGCAAACTTTATATAAACAAATCATGCAAGTCATGAATAACGGGTAGTCATAATGTTAGACTTATAATCATATGTCAAACAAGAATGTAACAAGTATGAGCATGTTGGTCAAGAGCACAAGTTGATCAAGGAAGTCAAATCAAGATGATTCAAGTCAAGGAGATGATGCAAGATAACGATCTCAAGAACTCAAAGTCAAAAGATAAAGGCTCAAGATCAAGATCACAAAGCATGAATGATCAAAGCCATTACAAACAAGACAAGACCATAACAAGCCAAAGCAAAACGTCAAACGTCATATCTTCAATGTCATCGGTGGTACAGAGGAGTTTGAAGAAAGAGACCTCAACATTGGGGGAGATTGTTAGCCTTAATTTTATTAAGTCAAACAAGAATGTTATCGGTCTCATTAAGTCAAATAGGTCTTGTTATGTAATAGGCTAGTCAGGTTCAACGGGCTTGGATTGTAATCTAATATTGTCCATGTTTCGGGCTCAAAGCCCAAGTTAAACCAAGCCCGACCCGTAAGAAAGCCCATGAGCCAACTAGAAGGCTAGGGTATAAATACCCCTTCACCATACTTGGTGAAGGGTGTTGGTTACATTTCACTTCACATGTAATCCTCCTTTCTCTCTCTAATCTAACTTTCTTCTTGTTTCTCTCTCTACTTTCTCTCTTTAGATTTCTTCTCATTTTCTAGCATCTTGGTATAGATTATAGTTGTGTAATGGATTAAATACATGGGATAACACTTTGCAATCATTGAACGATTGGAAAATGAGCCACCTCCTATTCCTCCCATAAACTCTACTTTTCCCTCGCCGACTCCGAAGATAGAACCAACACCTCATCCTCTCCCTCCGCATTGCTTGCCACCTCCACCATCTTAACTCCCACCTCTTCCGCCATTAGGACCCAACAACCCTTTTCCCTTGCTCACTCATGAGATGTATTGTGAACATTGCCAAAGGACTCAAGTCTTGGTCCACAACCTCTAAGGAGAAATGAGATTCATTCTCAACCACATTCTCGACCGCCTAAATGATGCACAACATCTAATAATAAGACTTAAGTAGTAGAACGAAATAATAAATTCATTAGGAACCTTTGTTAAGAATCTCTTGTCTTATTGTAATGTCTTTATGCTCTCTCTAATAAAATTAGTTGTGCTATATTGTTGTCTCTTTACCATTCTAAATTATGTTCAAAATTCGTGGACTTTGACTTTTTTAAAGTCAGCCGGTGCCATTAGCTAACGAACCGGTGCCTTTCATAGGACAGCACCGGCTAGCCGGTACTACAAAGGCCATTTCTATTTCTTGGACCCCTAACTTTTCTTTGTAGGTACTCACAAAGCAAGGGGGAGCATATCTCATTGTTTCTAACATATTTGTTTTGTAGCATTCATCAAGGGGGAGCTTTCCATCTTGACAATATCTCTACATTTCTCATACATTTGCTTTCCATTTTTGTTTCGACAAAAAGGGGGAGAAAGTAACCAAGTTTAAATACATGTCTAATCATCCCTAATATGTTTTGTCATCAACAAAAAGGGGGAGATTGTTAATACAAATAAACCGGTTTTAAACAAAACGTTTTACAATCAACTTAGACTAAGGTTTTATTAATGACAAAACATAACAAACCTCTTATTATCTCACAAACATGATTTCTTTACTATCTCCCATCTTTGTAGAAAAACACATGCAACTTGAAAAAGCATACAAATTCTTTTAAAACCCTAACTTTACACAAAATCATCTTACACTTATTTTCTCATTTAGTATATAATCAAATGCAGCAAATCCAAGGAAAATCTCATAAGATTACACAAGATATCTCAAGATTTTGCAAATCAAAATTCGGATTTTGTTACTGTATTCCGGTGCCCTTAGTTTTGCAAGCCGGTGCCCTTTGTCAACAGCACCGGAAGAACCGACCTAGAGTAAAAATTGTTGGCTATATAATATCAAGCACTTCTCATGTTTTCAACAACTTTTTCATATAATCTGCTATGATGAGATCGTCATCACCTAGTCTCTAATCAATTGATGTCTTCTCTCTCTCTAGCATCTCTTCTTCTATTTTTGTAGGTTAATTCATACGCTTCAAGAAAGAATTGCAAAAATACGCAAAATAAGTTCAAGCACACACTCAAAATGTGTATTGATCTTGATTTTCTTCTTCTTACTTCATTTCGCATAAGATTCATCTTGATGTGATTAAATTGTTGTAGTGTTAATTATACATCAAGTGTTAGTTGTGTTATCATCGTATTCTAGTGGTGGAGAAATTCGGTGATAAATCTTTGTAACCTATAAGAAGTGTACCCATCGGTGTGAAGGCTTCGCGCCAAGTGAAAAGTGCTCAGTGACTAGTGTTTTACATAACTCTCGAGTAGGGACTCGGGGATGTGGAATAGGGGCAAGGAAGGTTTCCTCACTTGTAGCCGTAACCACCTATAAAACTAGTGGTCTCGGTGATCTCTTTCTATACTCTATCTTTTCTTTACTCTTACATCTCTTACTTCTTAATTGTCAAACATCAATATCTAGATCACTTCACAAAAAGTTTCAAAAGTGTTAAACAAATCTAAAAAGATTGAAAAATCTTGGAAAAACTATTCACCCCCCCTTCTAGTTTTCCACAATCAAGATTAGAAAATCCTCATCAAGGTGATCTCGAGAAAAAAGAATTTACCGAAACATTTCCTCTTGAGACCCTCGGAATGATATCTTTTCGCGGTGATTCTAGTACCTCATGGTTTGTCGACATTGCAAATTACCATGCGGGGAATTTTATAGTGAAAGGGATGTCGTTCCAACAAAAGAAAAAATTCTTTAAGGATGTAAAGCATTACTTTTGGGACGACCCCTAATTATTTAGGATTTGTGTGGATCAAGTGATTAGACGATGTGTTCACGGCCAAGAAGCCGTTGATATCCTCACGGCTTGCCATAATGGACCCACCGAGGGACATCATGGTGCGAACTACACCGCTAAGAAAGTTTTTGATTCCGGTTTCTATTGGCCAAAAATTTATCGCGATGCCCATGACATGGTGAAGTCATGTGACTCATGTCAACATCAAGACAAAATCTTGCAAAATGACGAAATGCCCCAATGCATTCAAGTCTTGCGAGATCTTAGACGAGTATGTGGGGCATCGAGTTTATAGGCCCATTCCCTTCTTTCGAGGGAATAAGTTACATTCTCTTGGCCGTCTAGACTACTTGTTCTTAATGGTTGAAGCTAAAAGCGCTCCCCACTAATGATGCGCCGCTTGTCGTTAAAATTTTAGAATCTCTCTTTGCCCGATTGGGAACTCTCGTGCTATAATTAGTGACTCGGTGGTAATCAGCTTTTGCTATGCTAATTTGCAAAGTCTTGCTTAAGTATGAAGTTACTCACCGTTTTCCGTGTATATCCATAAACGAGTGGACATGTGGAGGTTTTCAAAATCGTTGGTTTGGAAACATATCTTAGAAAGGATCGTAGGCGGAAAAAACGGATTCATGGTCCGAAAAGTTGATGATGCTTTATGGGCCTTCATGTACCGCATTCAACGTCACCTTCGGGTTGCACTCCTGATAGGCTTGTGTACGGATAGGCTTGCCATCTTCCGATCGAACTTGAACACAAGGCCTCCCCCCTATGGGCCTTTAAAGCATTGCTAATTTTGACTTAGACCGCAGGTGAATCACGAAAAGTTCATAAGGGAATGATTAATGAACTCCGGGTCAAGCTTAGAAACTCATTAATTCTACCAAAGAGGAAAACAAAAGAAGATTCATGACTCAAGATTAAGACCGTGTTTTCAACATTGGTGATCGAGTATACTTCTTCAATTCTCAATTAAAGATTTTCTTAGGAAAGCTCAAAACCCGTTGGACCGGACCGTTCATCGTTGCTCAAGTTTTCCCTTAAGGTATCGTCGAGTTATCTCAAGCCGACGAACCAAATTTCAAGGTGAACGGTCATAGACTTAAACACTATTTTGGAGGGGACATACCACTAATGGTTGTCTCGGATCTCCAAACTTTCCTCATGAACCACTAAATTCGGGGTCGAGTCAGGCTCGTGACTCGGTTAACAAAAACAAGCACTCCGTAGGTGGCAACCCATGCTTATCCTTAGTAATAGTATATTAGTATAATAATTATGAATAAGTGTGACGTGAGGAGGCTTGCCTCTTCCTTTCTTGTGTTTGTGTTTTATGTTTTATGTCCAGGATTGCCGGGATTTTAAAGACTCTCGTACTTGTGGTTTTGTCCATTGTTCACTCGATCTTCTATCCTTCGCATACTTATTTATGAGAATCCGATATCCTAGATCTTATT
This sequence comes from Tanacetum coccineum, assembly GCA_026074375.1. Taxonomy (NCBI): domain Eukaryota; kingdom Viridiplantae; phylum Streptophyta; class Magnoliopsida; order Asterales; family Asteraceae; genus Tanacetum; species Tanacetum coccineum. The sequence goes on along the minus strand of BQNB010000564.1, from coordinate 9,389 downwards.
GATTAACGTTTATCTATTAGCATAATTAATAAACTGCTTTAGATTTACGTAGAGTCCCCTTAATATTTGAATTATGCCTTGAAATTAGTATGGGGGTGACAGTCTCACATTGAGGACAATGTGTAGTTCTAGTATGGGGGGATCTTTCGATTTACCGAAACCCCGTTTAACCACCAAAAATACCAAACATAGGTGAATTTTAGTCAAAATTAAAAAATTTCAAAATAAAATAAGTGGATTTAACAACGAATTTTGGTATTTTTAAGTATAATTTTTGACTGGATCGATGCATGTTGCGCTCTACTTGCCCTTAACCTTTATAAATTGTAAGCTTTTGCTAGACTTTTATACAAGAAAAGCCTTTTTTAAAAAAAAAACGCGCATTCTAGCTTAAAAAGCCAAGATTGCGAAAGTTTCCATAATAACTTTAAATATGCGAATCTTGTTTTTTATTAGACTAAGCATCGTAGGATCTTTTTATTAAAGAATTTAAAAATTTGCGAAGAACAAAAAAAGATAGAGTTATTATAAAGTTAATGCTAAACGATGGAGTAGTTGATCTCTTTAGGAGCCTCATAGAGGTTAATTGTGGCTTTTTGCATCCCATCAGCTTAATAAACTTATATAATTGTTAATAAATAAAGTTCTTTGGAGTTTTCGATCTTAGATTTATAGATCAACTTCGTAGAGAGTCCTTTCTGGTGAAAGTAAGGTACAACAGTGAGGTTTTGTTCAGTGTTGTGGAAAATAGCTAACCGTTTTTGACGGCTCGCTACCGTTGTTCTAGGTAGTAAAAGACCACAGGACTTAAATTTGGCTATAATAATAATAATATAAATAAACCGAAGCCGAAATAGACTTTTTTGGATCATGGTCGTGCTCGCCTTTTGCCGATGTGACAGTCATTTAAAGGGTGAAGGTAATAATAATAATAATAATAATAAGAAATGTGGCTGATAAAAAGTTTACTGTCACTGGGTTCTGGACCGGATTCGCTGCCATTTGGGCAGTCATTAAAAAGAAGGCCCATAGTAAGAATAATAAATCCGAGACTGATAAAAGTTTGCTGCATCCTGTCCGATTCGCTGCCTATGATGCAAAAACGCCTTCAAACAGGTCGAGAAAATACCGAAGGTCGAAATAAGAACTCCTAGACCATGGTCGGCTCGCATACCGATGTGACAGTTGTTTAAAGGACCGAGGTTTAATAATGTTGCTATAATAATAATAATAAAGCCAAATTTCGACTCCGGTGTTATCTAAATAAAGCCTTCCGTCTCTGAAACTCGTAGTTGAGTTGTTTCGGATGAAATAAAAAGGATAACCCCTAAATCATTGCGAAATTAGAAACCTTAATGGTGAAACTTAGTCTCACCATATAGTCTCTTAGGAAATAATTTCAAACATTGTGGTCTAAACCGAGTTACTTATATGAATAAGAATTTAATTTATTTGTCACCAATAATAAGAATAAAATCCTTAGATGACTTTGGAATAAGGGAGCGAAAAGTAGCTTTGCGTACACAATTAGCATTTATGAGTAGTGTTAGCATCTTAACTTGTATTAAACAATGATTTTGTTTTTAAGCTTGGTTTAGGGCAGGTGAAAAATCAAAAACGATGAATTTATCCTTTTAGTGTTTCTTGAAGTTATGATATAAAAAAATATTAAAAAAATAATGATGAATGAATGATAATAATAATAAGTGTATGCATATAAAGATAGTAAAACGGTGGGCTTTTCAAATCTAGTGATTTCTTAATCCCCTTAGATGAACACTTAGCTACTTTTCGAGGTAATTAGTTTAAGAGGGTTGAAATTCTTGGTTTTTTAAGTGTGTATTTATGACATTGCTTGAGGACACGGCAATAGCTTAGTATGGGGGATTTTGATATGTGTTTAATCACATATCATTATTCCTTATTAAAATAAGCTTAAAAGACCAAAAATACATGAAAAATGCATTGTATATGTGTCTTTTGTGATTTGTATTGTGCAGGTAACGGAGATATCTAAAATGGACAAAAACGAAGCAAAAAGGACAAAACCCGAGCACAAGATTGGAAGAGTATGAGAAATCAAAGCCGAAGGCGTATACATCTTTAAATGGACCAACCCGTACCCATTTAATGGGTCGGGTCAGCCCATTAAGATTGATACTATAAACCTTAAGCCTTTTATAAGCCTTTAAATCAAATTTGTCCAAGTCCATTAAGCCTAATCCATTTCCTGGCCCAATCCAATACAAAGTCAAAGTCAAATGATAAAAGTGTGGGTCAACATTTACTGTACTTCGTTCTTTTCCCTCCCAAAAACCCATTTACCCTGCAACCAAATAACACGGGGTAAAACCCACTCTCAACCACACGCTCCTGTTTCTAGAAGCGCTTGACACCTCTGACAGCATACTTTGCCACGTTGGCAATCCTGAGCTCCCTCATTGGCTATTGATGCGTGGAAGAAATCAAGGGCTCAAAATGATAGATTAAGAGGCGGTTATGAATCAAGGGCTCAGATTAGTTGATGAAGACGCTCCTTAAGAGCCTAGAAGCTTCCCTCAGATGCTATAAATAGGAGGGCCAATCACACAGTAGGGGTATCTAGCTTTTAGTAGTGTTAGTGTAGCTTATTAGTGTAATTTTTAGCTTACGACATTTTTCTTATTGTAATCTTGTTTAAATCAGCTTGTAATCTCTTTTTGATATTAATAAAATTCCAAGTTTCATTTAAATTGTTCTTTGAATTCTGTTTTACTATTAAGCAATTATGGTTTAAAAGTGTTTAGAATGTCTTAAATAAGCTCAATAAGCTCTCTCTATTACTCATAAGCTAGTTCTCATTCAGTTTAGCTTTCTAAAAGCTAAACTGAATAAGTCATTCACTCAAATCACTCAAAACAGTTGAATAAGCCAATTGAAAGATAAGCCAGAAATGGAAGGGCTTATAGAGCTTATTTTATAAGCTAGCTTATAGATCTAAGCTTGTAAAAGCTATTTAGATCCATGTTTATCTGGGATCAAGGTACATGTTCTCTTTTATTCATTTTAGCTTATTTTCTATTACAACTTATTAAACTGCTTATTTGTTCTTATTCGATGCTTAATTGTGCTTATTCTATCTAATGATTTCTAAATGTGTTAACTTTGTAGGTTTTAATAAAACCTGTTTAGTAATAGTCAAATTAGCTTATTTAGTCTAGCTTATTTCTTAGTGCTTATTTCCATGAGATTTATGCTTACATGTCCTTAGTTTTGTTAGCTCTTCATCTGTTTTCAATAATCAAAGCTTATTTTGATCTGTTTTGGCTTAAAAATAAGTGTTCAAAATTTAAAGGGGTGTTTGGCATAAGCAATCTTAACATAAGTTAAGACTGCTTGTGGTACTTTTAGGATTAAGTCAGCTTTAATTGGTTTTAATAAAGTCTTAAGGATAGTTTCTATAAGCTTAGAATAAGTTTAAGATAAGATTTGAGTTAGTTTAACCATAAACAAAAGGTTGCAGGGTCAAAAGTTTTTTTTAAACAGCTTATTTGTTAGTTTTCTTATAAATGCATTTGAGGAGTTGTTTTTGTTCTCTAAATGAGTTTTCAATTGCATCATTGTGCATTTGTTTGACTCTCTTGTTTTTGAAATAACCTTTTAAAGCATTTTAGCTCAAAGTCTGTCAAAATCTTGTTATTGTTTGATCTTAAGAGTCTATTAATGCAGATCATTAAAGGTTTAGTTATAGCTTAACTTGGTTTTAATTTGATCATTTTTAGCTTAATGCAGTCTAAATTGAGTCTGTTTCAAGTTTTTGCTTGCCAAAAGGCAGTTTAAAGTTTTAAAACCTAGTTGCAAAAAGCCATTTAGTTAAAAGGTCAAAAGTTAGTCTAAAGGTATGCAGTCTGTTTAGGTTTAAGTTTTAAGCGTATTTAGTTGTTTAATTAGCTTAATTCTAGTTTCTAATTGCTTATTGAGTCAAGTTCTTTATCTGTTTTTAGCTTTTAGTCCTTTTGAGTGCTTATTGAGTCTTAATTATAAGCTTAAAAAGTGACATTTTTCTTCAATAAACCAAAAATAAAGTAGTGTAGTCTGTAATCTTTCAAGTTACTTTTCTAGCTTATCTCTGAATTTAGTTTGCTTATTTCTAGCTTTATTGTGTTAATTAAGTCAAGTCCTAAATCTGTTTTTAGTTTTTAGCTTATTCCTATTGCTTATCTGTCCTGTAGCTTAGCTTAAAATTAGGTAAAAATTCTTTAAAATGTGTCCTTAGAGTCTGCTGTCTTATTGTTTTTTTGTGTCTTTTAGCTTATTTTATTTGCTTATTTTCAGTCCTTAGTACTTATTAGGTGTAAGACTAGGTCTGTCTTTAGCTTATTTGTTTTTTTATTTACTTATTGAGTCCTTAATGTCCAAACAGTTTTAGCTTTTAGTCATATAGTTAAATTTAGCCAAACTGTCACTTGAGATTATGCTTATTCTAGCTTATTTTTAAGTTCTGGCAAAAAGTTTTTTTTTAATTTGCTTATTTCAGCTTATTATTTAGCCGTTTTAAAAAGAAAATAAAAAAAAATATTTTTATCAAAAAGGAAGTCACAGGGTTCGAACCTGTAACATCCCTTACACAACACCAACACCTTAACCAACGCGCCCTTGGGACTTTTTCATAAGACCCTTGCACCATTTATTATTAATATGCATTTCTAGTTTTAGCTTATTTGATTTTTCCTGGCTTATTGGCTTGAGCTTATTGTTTCGATTTTCTTTATAAACTTTAGGAATAGTATCTAATAGTTTTATAAATTTTCTTAAAATTTTTATAATTATGTTTAGTATTTTTAATTCAATTTTTAGTATTATTTAGTTTTTAAAAATAGTTTTAATTAGTTTAAAAATCCAAAAAAATGTTTTTTTGTTTTTAAAAATTAGTTTAGAGCATTTAAGTTTAGAAATTTGCATTTTGAATTTTTAGAATTTTAATTTGTCATTTTTAGTTAATTAGTTAGTATAAGTTAGTTTTTAATTGCTTTAATTGTCGTTAGAATTTAATTGTGCCTTTAATTCTAGTTTAGCGTGCCTTTTATGTGTTTTCCCTTTGCGTTTTTAGATTTAGAATCCAAAATCCAAAATATTGATTATTCAAGCACACGATCACGAACCGAAACAAGGTTTTCAAATTCACACTTCGTCGGGATACGACATCCGAGAGATAAAATATTGTTTGTCCTCAAGCAATTTTTGTATCGAACGGGATACTCACTATACTATAGCTTATTTGAGATATTTAAGATATATAATATATTTTATATAGACTATTTTGTTCGAACCAATAGTACATAACGAGCGTTAATAAAGTTAAAAAATAAAAAATTTAAAAATATTTTTTTGGATATCATTATATAAACTTTAAACAAGAAGTAAATGAGTCGTTGTTTTGAATCTTTGCTAAGCTACATGTCGAATGAAAAGGTGAGATCAATACATACTACAAATTCTATAAAGGTGCTAATGTCGCTTCAGGCTTCAAAAAGATGCTAATGTCGCTTCTAAATTGCAAGCTTCTAATGTTGCTTCTTCCTTTAGACGGCCTCCTCGCTCAGGTGTCGAAAACTCGCAATTCATAGAGCTTGAGCAGATTCTCTATTCCATATCTTTATCATCGGTTAGTGACCGATGGTCTTGGACTCTTCATGGCCTCGGTGACTTTTCGGTTAAATCAGCTAGAGAAGAGATTGACAAACACGTCCTTGTTGTTTCCCCCTCTCAAAATAGATGGTCCAAGGTCCTTCCTATTAAGCTCAATGTGTTTTCGTGGCGCATGATGCTCGTTAGACTTCCTACCAGGTCCAATCTCTATAATAGAGGTATTAATATTACTTGCATTTTGTGTCCGAACTGTGGGGCCGCCATTGAAAATCGTAATCATCTTTTTTTCGGTTGCTCGATGTCTGTGGATTTAGCTCGGCTAATTGGTAGATGGTGGAACATTCATATTCCTATTTTTGATGATCCTTCTTCATGGGATTCGTGGTTCAACGGTATGAATCTCTCTAGTATGCAAAGAAGAATTTTGGAAGCCACGTTTGTCTCTATGTGGTGGCATATTTGGAAGTTCAGGAATTTGTCTATTTTCTCCTCGAAGAAGCCTCGGAAAGAGAGGATTTTTGATGATATTGTTTCTCATACTTACTTTTGGTTGAGCAATAGGTGTAGAAGTTTCAATGTTAGTATGGATGTGTGGTTAAATGACCCGTTAAACGCTTTATGATGTTTTCCTTTTAGTCTAGCTTCTTGCTAGCTCCTTTAAATAAATTTTTGCCGTTCAAAAAAAAAAAATTAAACAAATCATATCCAAAATATCCCAAAAACAATAAATCTCATCCATTTAATCAACTTGACACAAAAAAGATGGTAAATACATGAATTTGTAATTCATATGTAACTTTTTAAATAGCCAAGGTATGTTTATTTGATTTTTAAAGAATTTATGATCTATTTTAGAACTTCTTCTCATCGAAAAGAATGACTTTTTCTTTATGGCAGCAAAGAGAAAGCAATCAAGCACACTTATGAATGGATTTTATATTTTATTTCTATTACCAGTAATATATATAACTTGTAGCGATAATACATACACCTGATATAAATTCAGACCTGACATAACCTCAAGATGAGTTTCTTAAACAACAAATGACTCCTAGATGTTGAAAACTTATATCTAAATCTAATCACATCGACCGCAACCTTCTTCAGCAATATCATCAATCTGTACGCCCGAGTCGTACACGACTCCTACATTCCAATCAGCCGGTAGCACGGTTTTGGCCCAAATCGTCTTCCGATCATATCCAGAAGTCACAACCATCCTAAATTGCAACGCACCAGCTGGAACACGACTTGTCTCCCAAATAGCACCAGACTTTCTATGTAAAAAACCCCAGCTCGTCGAACCAACCTTAAAACAAGTTTTTACATAAGTTTTCGATGATAAAAAGATAAATGTCGTATTATGGCTTATAACAATACATATATACCTTAGCAACATCCACGGCCACGATCTCGGTTTGGCCACCTTGATACAAGAACTTGATTGCTAGATACTGACCAGGCTTGTGGCTTGTTTCTTCCACCCTCACCCCCAAATTTTTTCCATTGTAATTACATGGAACTCTATACACAAAATCATCGAAAATAAATAAGCATGTTTGTTTTTATATTTTCGTGTTTACTCGGTTCATATTTTAACAAATATTTTCATAATATATGACCCATTCAAATTCATTACACAACATCATACATCTAGAGTCGTAATCAAAAGTTTCATGTTAACTAAGGGTTGCGAGTTAGAGTACCGACATATGTATAAATACTTTTAGTTCCAAAAAATATTTTGAAGTTTACCAAGAAATTAACATATAATAAATCAACTAACTGACTTAACTGTTAACCTGATTTCTAGGTTAAGTTATTCTACATTATCTAAAACTATATTATACTTGGTACATGAAAAATAATGTACCTTTTATATTCCACGTTAGCAGTACCAAGTTTTAATATATTTTGCTCCATTCCCTTATTAGCCATAGCCATTAAAGCTCTGCTGCTCAACACCAACTCTGTTTGTGTGTTTTTATTATTAACATCAGTCACTATAACCTCAGTTCCAGCCTTAGAACACAGCTTACCATCCATACATCTAACCTGCAATATGACATTATTAATTAACAACACATTCACAACTAGGTGTTTGGAGTAGCTTAGTTTTTTTGTGGTCTTATGAGGTTATTTGAATTTGAACAATTAGCTAACTTTTCTTGGCTGATGAGCTTCAAAAGTTGAGCTTACTAGCTAATATAAAAATTTATATAAGCACATAAGCCGCAAAAATAAGCTGATCAAACACAAAGTGACAGAGATCATACAAGTAAATTTGTACCTGGAAACAAGCACCACAACCTGACCCAAGTTTGAAAATGCTAGGAACAGCAGCAGCAAGATGACCATTATAGAAGCTTGTAGCAGATGAACCATACCCACATGCTCCATCTACATTATTTTCAAAAAACAATTAGTACCCATTATACTAACTCAACAAATATTATCATTAGTCATTTTCAAAAGGAAAACAAAAGAGTTGTACATGAAAGAGCAGAAGCATTGGTGAAAAGAACAGCTTTAGTCTGATGCAGACATCTATCACAAGCACTTGCAGATGCAATCAATGAAAGGGTAAAGATACTGTAGAAAAAGATTGCCATTGTTTTTGAATTTTGAAATGTGTTTTTTTATGTGTGATATGTAACATATCTGTATGGGTTTATATAGATTTTTGACAGTGTGTTTTTTTTAATTTATTACAATATATGTTTATTAACAATGTCGATTATGTCGGTGAACTTGGATTTGTCTTGGGAATGTATAAAAAGGATTTTGTATATTTTTCCGGGATTAAATTAGATTTATCGTTCTTTGGTTTGCATTATTAGCTTCTTTGGTCATTTGCAAAGTTATAAATAGCGTGAGGTGTGGCGTTGCAGTATGGTCAGACCTCACGTTTTAAAAATCATGGCGAGTCATGATGTTTTTTAAAGCATGACTTAAAGCGGCACAAAATATGAAAATATTTATAAATTTATATATTTATATCATATTTTAAATATATTGAATTTACAAAAAGTGGCATATATAAGGAATAAAGTCAATAAACTATCTTTACATGTGATCTTTTTCATTTCTATAAAAAATTTTTTTTTATCGAAATTGAATTCAAAAAAGTCACCATGCATCATGTCTTATCGCACTTTATTACGTTTTTTCACTTCTCATCTCATGTCACGCCTTAAGCATACGCTTTGGTCTATTGCGTAGCGTAGAGGTCACGCCTCGCGCCTTTACGAGGCTTTAGCGGCGCCATGGCGTGCCTTTTAGAACCATGGTCATTTGTCTTTGTTTTCGAACAAAATAATTTAAAGTCAACCGTAAGCTCGTAGGAGTCGTGTCACTCGTTATTTTGAAGGTATTAAAATCTAGTTTCCATTAAAGGTTTGTTATAAAATTATGTCAGTTTATGGAAGAGTAACAGAAAGTCCGTTATAGTCATATCGATTAGAGACAATTTTTAATTTTTTTGTTAAATCAGGAAAGCGGCGTTTCACTTTAGCATTTTGGCTCAGGTATTATGGTGGGTGCAAAACACGGCTGCGTGACCATTTTCTGCCATGCAAAACCTACATGCCACTAGAATATCATGTTGGCTGAAAAAAAACATTGTCGCATATGACGTCATCTGACTTTTTACCAGGCCAAAACTATAACACCTCGTGGTTTAGGTCATTGTACGACATATTGTAATTCACAATTTATTTTTAGGGTTTTACGCGTTTGCTTTTAAATCGTAAACGTTACGC
>BQNB010000563.1:33768-161340 GCA_026074375.1 Tanacetum coccineum | reverse complement strand
GAAATCCAAATCGGGCAAATGAGCAAGGTATTACAGGAAAGAGGATTTGGAATTCTACCTAGCTTTACTGAAGCAAACCTGAGAGATCAAGTCAAGTCGATTTTAACTACTATTGAAGCTGATTCATACCCGATACACCGTATTAGATCTTCGCAATACGCCGTATCCACTAGACAGAATCGTACACTCATGTACAAAACAAGACAAATGACAATTCCATTTCCAAATCATTTGAATGGTTACTAATGTAAAGAAAAGAAGGGATCATATGGACCATAATTCTCGGAAGCTTATGGAGCTTCACATATCAATAACACCATACCCCGAAAGGAGAAAGACCCAGGGATTTTCACTTTACCTTACTTTATTAATGATGTTTGTTTTGACAATGCCCTTGTTGACTTAGGAGCTAGCGTTAGTGTTATGCCTCTCTCGATTTACCTTAACTTAGGATTAGGCGAATTAGCTCACACTAGGTTGACAGTGAAATTGTCAGATAGGACTATGAAATATCCAAAAGGAATACCTGAAAACATACTAGTAGAAATTGGTAAATTTACTTTCCCAGTAGACTTTATAATTCTTGATATGCCCGAGGATATCAAAGTGCCCTTGATCCTTGGAAGACCATTTTTTTATACCGCCCGTGCTAAGATTGATGTTTACAAAAGAAAGATTACTTTAAGAGTCAGGGAAGAAAAGTTTATTTTTAAAAGTGTTAAACCTGTTAGTAGATTAATTAGGAGGGTCTACATGCTAAGTTTGAGAGAAAGAAGGGAACTTAATATAGAAGTTAAGCTTATAGGAGAGACTTTGGTGTTAAATAGATCATTAGACCCTTTCTTGGAAGATTACATTGAATTAAATGATCTAAACGAACCATTTGAGCTTAGGAGGAATCAAGGAGATGATTTGATGCCCACCATTGAGAAAGGTGAGGTAATTAAGGAATTTAGAACTATGGATGAAGATCTTGATGTTGGAATTAATGATTACCCTCGTTATTGTTACTCTAATAAGAATATCCATATAGATTGTGCTCACAACTTAAAGTTCTCATGCATGATAGGATTTGAATTTACACACGTCGACTTCTACCTACTTTTGTACATCAATGTAATGTCCAAAACGTTTCATAATTCAATAATGAAAGATAAGATGGTATACAAAGGGGATAGTGTTATAGGAGCCTTAATGAATGTGCCTATTTTGTTGGAACCTTTTCTGTTGTGACTGACTTTGCAGTTTTGGAAGATATGGATGCTTAATCGTGATGAAGGAATAGGCGATGTTATTGTTGGTGAACCGTTCTTATGAGAAGTTGGAATTAAGGCAAGACGGTTTGATGGAATGATTACCATTTACAATGGTAATGATGAAGTAACTTGCCAAATGGTGCGATCACATCCGAGGTTTAAACACCACACTAATGAGCAATGCAATGAAATCCCACCATTACTGAAGGTAAGAGAACATGATAAGATGAACGGGATCTCGCACTCATACCAAAAGTTAAAGAGGTTCTACAAAATAGTTTTGAATCTAGGACATGACTTTATCCGAGTTCCGTCAATGGAAGAATGGCTCACACGCGGGCACGTTAGCATGCATGAGATGGAATAGTGAAGAGAAGCTGAAGATAAGTCTAACTTAAAGACTTCGCTGTAAACAAAAGTGCTTCCCGGGAGACAACCCGGATTGTTATTTAATTTTATCGAGTCTGTCTTCCTAGACATCAATACGGCGTATCCGCTCTATACCATACGGCGTATTGATTGTCTGGACATTATTAGTCTTTATTTTTTATTGCACTTTAAAAACATTATTGTTAGTTCTGGAATACGACGTATTCACATGTTCTTCCTATATTTTATACAGGACCTCGTGAAAGAAATATCGACGCAGTTGGTGGAATGCATATTTTCTGGAATTCTTTGTGTGTGTTGTTCGTGTTAGGATTAAGACGCTTTTCCAGCACATAATCTTGCTCATAAACACAACTTGGAGAATCTACCGAGCAAATATCAGGGGAGTTTCTCATTCTAATGCTTTTTAAATTCTCGTATTTAATGTTTTATCTATACAACGAGGATGTTGTATAATTCAAGTGGAGGAATGGAATTAGAATGCTTACTTGTCTTAATTTTCACATTAAAATGCTTAAATTATGCTCAAATTTAAAAAAAATTCAAGCATACTTTTGTGAAATTACTTGATATATAACCCGCTCACAATAACCCTTGCTAGATATTGTGAGAATTTAGCCTTTCCGTTTCTAAATGTTTACCCAAATTCCACAAAATATGAGTGTGCCGGTGATGTTGTAGACTTTAGAACTTGGCTTGGTATATTACTCGAGACCACAATAATGAGTAATATGGATTTAATTTGAGTAACTTGTTTAAATTGGTAAATTTTAGGATTACACCCAAATCGCCTTTACATGTTGCTTATTAACTAACTACACCAGTTAGTTAACCTCCAGTTTAAACCCTTTTCCACTCTCATCTTTAGAGCGAAGATCCACTAGAACAACCCGTAGAGCCAATCCTTTAGGAATTACACCAACTATTTGTTTCGTTACACCCTTACACCTTAACCTACCCTATTAGATTAAGTTTAATTTATAGTTGCTAGTTTCTTAAAGTGTAAAGTTTGTATTTCCTGAGTCTTGTGTCATTTTTTATCTTTGGTGCAGTTGGAAATTTGCACATTGAAAATGAGAATGTATATTAGTAGTCAAAACTCATGTGATTTTACTACCATCACAATTAATGGTGAGTCTGAAGAATGAAGAACTATCGAAGAAATTATCCGAAATTATTATGATCGTGAAGATGGTAAAACTACACCAAGATTTGAAGCATAGGTAAAAAAAGAGAAAAATCGCAACAAAAAAGGGAAGGGAAGTTTGAAGATAATCGTTTCGCAAAGAGCATTACCGAAGGAATTACATGAAGGATTAATTATTCGTTGATACGTATAAAAAAATCAACGATGTAGAGTATTATACAAAGTGGAAGATATTGCCACTTACCTTGTAGAGTATGTAAAGTTTTAGGATGATTGGGAAGTTGACCGCTACGGGAATGCCAACTTAGGTTGTTGTTTTTGATCTATGATCAAGACCTTGTGAATAGTCGTGTCTTTATCATGGTAACGGTCGGGAAAAGTGTCTAGCAACTTGTACTTTAGGCTTAATCTATTTGTTTCTTGATTTTTATTTAACAACAATTTACTTCCCTCTCACCTAATGATTAACCATGGGTTTTACGCAAATGAGGATGTGATTGAGGATGCATGTATATTCCGTCATTACGGCCATGTATGCATGTCTCAGCTGCCTTGTTGGTTTATTACTATTGGTGAAAGTTAGAAGGTTCCTACCCTATATTATTCTTCATCCTAATCATTGGTTAAATTAGAATGGGGATGTGATCGAATACACATGTCTATTCTATCATTACAGCTATGTATATGTGCTTCAGCTGCCTTCTTAGAGTGGTACTTCTGGTGAAAGATTATAGAATGATCAACCGTAAGCCTTTCCATACAAAAACCTATATTTACCTTTATAAACTTGTTACTCCTTGGCTTTAGTGGTGGAGATGTGTATCCTTTCCAAGCTTATGATAGAACACTAGTCATGACCGAGCAATTGAGCAAATTAGTTATATGTTACCACATAGATTAGTTGAGTGATTTAAGTGTTTTCATCTTCCTATTTCGTAACATGTTTGGTTGTGTACTTGTAATGGATCGAATAAATGCTTTAATGGAAAATATCCTTAGGGATATATTTTTATAAACTTCTAAAGGCTACTTGAGGACAAGTAGGATTCAAGTGGGGGATATTTGATGACATCAAATAACGTCTATTTCATAGCATCATTTATCCCATGTTATTAACCCATTTTGTATAGTTATTGCAAAGAATTGTTACTTAATCGTTTATATTTAAGAATTGCAGTAATTATGGAGTACTTGGTAAATATTAGCAAAAGGCGTGCATTTTGGAGCTTAAATGAAGATATTTTAAAGATTACTATTCTGAAGACCAATACGCCATATCCATAAAGGAAGATATGGCGTATCCGTGCCTGCACTCACCAAAGACCACATAGGAATGAAGCCCAATACGTCGTATCTAGAAGATCTCAATACGCCATATCAAAGATATAGTATGTGAATATTCTGGAAGATATCAAACATGGTCCCTACTCCAAAAAATCCCTAATACGCCATATCCAATCCTTGGATATGGCGTATCGAACCGACTTCCAGACCTTATAAATAGAAAACTCAAAAATATGTTTTAGGTGTGCTAAATCATATTCTCGATACCTAAACCATAAAAGTTGATTTTCAAAGGAGAAAAAGAGTAGAAGAGGTCGAGCAACGCTATCAATTCCATAGGAGACAACATGTAATTCTATATACTTTAGTAATCGTTCAGTTTTTGGTATCATTCGTTAACTCGGTTAGTTTACCTTGGCTAAATAATTGCTTTGGTATTTATTATGACGTTTGAAGGCTAATGCCTTCGGGTATTAGCCATTATTATGAAGATCTGAATGTTTGGTATTTGTTTATCTTGATTTCTTGATTTATCGTTAGATGCTTGTTTACGTTTATCAATTTATACTTGTTTACGCACTTTTGTATGCGACCTATCATTTAACTAGATCTAGTGATATGGACCAAGTAAATCTAGAGTTTGGGATAGCTCTCCATATTGTAATTTTTACATCTAGAATCATAGGATCACAAATATTGTCCTTCTAAATCTGTGTCTAGGATACGCTTCGGGCTTAACTAGTTAATTGGACATTGCCAATGGTTTATTGATCGTGTTGACTAACAGGTGACCTAGATAATTCAACAAGTAACGTTATGATTCCATTGGATAGTTAGACAAGCGGACTACTAGTATATAAATTACCATTGAACGGTAAGTGGGTAAAGTCTCTATGAGCTAGGGTTTAACAAGATCATCATTGCTTTAATCCCTAAGATAGATTATATTTAGCAAATAAGGATGATTTATGAGGATGATTTAATTGTGACAGGATTAATGTGTCTAGGTCTTAGGATGATGTAACACCTAAGTCTTAAGAATGATATGCCACCTCGAGAAAAGAAATCATTGCACTTAATAAACAAACCACCATTCTAATCGGATTAATAATGGTTAATACAGTTTTCTTATATTTGGCTCGACCGTTCTTTTATCTTTTGTTAATTAGCTTGTGTAGGTTAAAGTGCCTTGAATTGATTGTAGTCACCAACCAAACCGTGCCAGTCTCTCAGGCTGAAAACCCCCTTTCCCTATTAGAATTAGGATTTAGACTGACATAGGTTTAGAATAGAATTAACATAGATTAGATAACTAAGATATTAATTAAATTGATAGATTTAACCTCGCTTCAAGTGTTCGACACCCTACTTACTACGAAACTACTACCGATCGGGTACACTGCCCGTTAAAGTGTTGTTTTTGGTTTAGTTGGCAAAATATAAATTTAAAACTTGAATCAATAAAATATACACCACACAACGACACATCAGTCATGTTATACAGAACAAGACATAGCACATGGGAAGATTTGATATGAGATATAGCCACTATAAATGGTAAATAAGGTGTATATAGGAAAATACTAAGATAGTTTTGCCTTGAAACAGTATAATAGCAATAAGGTACGAACAAGATGAGAGAATCAAAACAAGCTTTTCATATCATATATAAAAGCATCAGTCGGTTACATTCAACCCATAATAGGGAACTTGATTTACGCTAATACTACTACTACCAACTAGTTCTACCACTAGTCTAAAGTCCATACACAACATCATGGACGAAAACCCAAACGCCTCGCAACGAATGTCTCCAATCTCCTAAATCGCATTGATCAGGATTGACTATACCTTTTAAAATATATAATATATAAATATAAAATACTTATATAAATATATAAATATAAGGGGGTAATAATAAAAAAATCACAATTATAGTAATCCGGGAGTATGATTCCCGGGTCGTTTCCCCAACGAGGAATGCAATTGAAAGTCGAGAGTCGTTTTGAGAATCGATGCTTGAATGGAACAAGATTAATATTGGTTATCTAAAACTACGGGAAAACAAAGGCAAAAACTAAAAAACACTCAAGACAAATTTTAACTAAAAACGCAAACCGGGGGAAAAAATTTTTTTTATTTTTTTTTTTTTTTTTTTTTACTTTATATGACCTAAAAACCCTAAATTATCAAAATTAAGTCCTAAAATGATCTTTTTGGTTTTTATAAGTCTTAATTGACTAAAAAGCTAGAACAAAGAAAACTAGACCAAAAACTAAGGTGATTTAAGCTTTAAAACACTAAAAACATGAACGAGATTCAATCCCGTTCTTTAAAAAACAAAATCTTGCAATTTTAACCCTACGAAAGCAAATATAATTTTTCTAGGTTCTAAATGTTAAAAGAAAATTTTCTAAAAAAGAATTATATTTTTTTGACTTTTTTATAATTTTTTATGAATTAATAAGGATTTAAATAAAATTAAATGTTTAAAAATACTAAACAATTTATAAAAAAACTGGAAAAATCATGAAAAGTAGCTTGAACAGTGAGGAGTCTAATAAAAATAAGATGGGAAAAACAGCTTATCGAATAAGCAGTGAAATAAGCTAGAAATGGCTTATAAGCTAAAAGAGCTAAAATGTGTATACAGGATTAATTATGCAAAGATAAACCGAAAAACTCCCCAGGGGCAATGGATAGAGTGTGTTCGTGTGTAATAGTTTGGGATAAGGGTAGAAGTCCCTGGTTTCGAGCCTTGTCACCTGGGCTTCCCCCTAACCAAATGTTTTTGTTTTTGCCATTTTTTATTTCTTTTTAGATTAACTCTAATAAGCAATTTTTACAATATCACTTTTTTTATAAATCAAAATTAGTACACTGAATTAAGTAAGTAACGACGAATAAGCTAATATTACTAAACCATAAAATGCTAACTGTTGGGCTTTTTTTACACTAAATAAGCTAATAAAAAAAGGTGAATAAGCTAAGACAGACTCTACTACACCTTGATTGCAAGTTTTATACACGTAAAATATAATATAAAATAATATAATCCCGAGAGTAATTAAGAAAGTTACCAAGTTACCTTGATAAAATTCACTCTCAAAAATATATATAATATAATATATAATAGTATATTAGACCGGGCTAGTATGATCACCCGCGGTCCGTTTCCCAATGTACTAGTCAAATGGAAACCTCGATCTCGTTCGGAATGTTGATTTGAATATGAAAGAGATTATTTTTGATTTATTTATGCTTACTATAATTTAAAGGACAATTAAACAATAATTAACAAACTAAAACTAATTTCGGAAAGTAAATAAAATGCGACATTTAAGAAAACAAATACAATTTAAATCTTAAAAATATAGGAAAATTGGTTTTAAAAACTCTTAAAAAATGTGCAGAAAAATTATGCGAACTAAAAAGCCCCAATTTTTAAAACCTATTGAACCCTAATTTATTCATTTAAAAAACTAAAACCCTTTAATTTTTAAAATAAAAACTAAAATATTATTTTTTTTATTTAATAAGAAAGACAGGATTAGAAACCGAAAGTTAGTATAAACTAAAAGGGTAGTGAGGCCGCGGAATATTGAAATTTATGCACTAAAGTGAAAAAACGGGCACTGATCTTTAGAAAAGTACAACTAGACCTACGATTTCAGCTTATTTTGCTTCTTTAAAAAGTGATTTCAGACAAAAATTTAAAACTAAAAGTTACTCATACAGCTTATTTTACACTTTAACAAAAAGCTTTGGACTTTTATCAAAGGAATAAGCTAGAAAATAAGAAAATCCATGGCTGTCACAGAAAGTGCTTGTTTGACCATATTTTTGGATTTTTGCTTATTGTGAGCTTATTTCTTGATGAAATTTAAAAGCAAAAGAAACTATGTAATGCTAAAGATGTGTATTAAATGGATTTAAACTAAAATTAACCTAGTTTGAACAAATTTAGAAAGAAAATTAAGATGAAAAATGCAAAGTTTTAATGAGAATGTTTTTTGAGCTTTTCTCTAATAAGCTAACAAGCTTATTACTGCACTTTAAGGGCTGAGATTTAGGAAATAAGCTACTCTAGCAGTCTAAATTCTACTTAGGTACAAGGATTTATAAAACTTCACAAGGAAATGAGAAGATTTAAAGTGAAAAATGGCAAAAACTTATGCTGACATGAAGTGCACTGCTGATGTGTTTGGTCTGCTGGTGCACTTGGCTATGAACTCAAATACAGGCTCACTTTTTAGAACTAACATGTAACTAAATGATCTTAAGTGAACTCTAAACAAACTTTAACTCTAAGATGCTTTTAAAATCTAAGACTCTAGTGACTAAAATATGCCCTGGTGCAAAGGATGAAGTTTTAAACTCTAAATTCTTGAGTTTCACTAACTGTCTATTAAAAGCTGTTTAAAACTAGTTATACTACCTTAATACAACTGAATGAACAACTTTGACAAGGTACTTATGACTTTAAGAGTCAAACAAGGCTAATCCCAAACACTCCTTTACTAATAAGCTGTTAAACTAATTTGCACTACAATTTTATTTAAAACTAAAACAGCTTAAAACTTATATCCACTTCTACTATATCTAAGCTAACTTAGCTATTTAAGCTCTTAAACACCTAGCTTATTAGGGAGAAATAAGCACTTACTCTACTAAGCTTAATACACTACTAGGTATTACAGAAAGTGACAGTGACATTTTACTAATTTTAAAGCTAAAATAGACTGAAACCAATACAAATTTGAGCTAAGTAAACCTAATGAACAGGATTTAAATGAGGATTTAAAAGAAATAAGCAAGTTGAAATAAGCTATGAATTGGCTAAATTGAAAATAAGAGAAGGTAACCTGAAATTGAAGAGTCTTCTTCACCGACAGCAAGTGAAGAGTATAGGTGACTCCTATTGGCACCTTGCCTCTAACAAGGCTTAAAAACTCAATAAGTGACATTGTGCTTATAGCTCTTTGCTTCCCAAAATGAAATCAAATATATTCAAGTGATCATTGTTTTTAATGTGTGTAGGTATAAATAAGTAATTGTAAGCTTATGTAAAAGTTTAACTAATATTGAGCTTATGAGGATCAATAAGCTCACACTAGCTTATTTAGAGCTTATTGATCAAAAACGTATTGGAATTGAAATCAAAGAACACAAACACTTTTAAAATAGATTGATATTACTAGAATTGACAAGTACAAGTTTAGAAGGAAGAGTACAAGAGCTTAAAAGCTTAATTGCTTAAAGTAAGATTTAAATTGCTTAAAAACGGAAAATTACAAAGTAAAATTTTAAAACTAAAACTACTACTCTCAAATGATGTCTTAGGGCTGTATATTATGAGGAGAAGTGGAAGAGGGGATGGTTTTAAGTTTTCTAGAAATGGTCCTTTAAATCTCATCCGTTGATCATTTGTGAGTGAATTGTGGCCGTTTGATGAGTTTAGTGAGGTGGCATGGCCAATGAGCTGCTGCCACGTGTTGGTTGTTGATTGGGGAGAGTTTATGAACGAATTGAGGGCTTAAAAAGGAGCGGGGGTGGGGAAATTT
Organism: Tanacetum coccineum; assembly: GCA_026074375.1. Lineage (NCBI taxonomy): Eukaryota > Viridiplantae > Streptophyta > Magnoliopsida > Asterales > Asteraceae > Tanacetum > Tanacetum coccineum. The sequence continues at coordinate 151,699 of BQNB010000563.1, read as the reverse complement.
GGAGATGGGTTTGTGTAAACTTTGGGCGGGAAATTCTGTTGTGGGCTGTTAGGTTGTTGCGAGAAAGCCGCTTATTGTTTGAATCTTTGGAGACTTAACACTTTGAGCCCCTGCGTTTCCATTCGCCCAATCTAGTTATAAACAAGGTTTGTAATTGGCAGAATGAGTCCTTGTGGTTCTTTCTCTCTTTCTTTCTTCTTTATTAACAACTTTTCTCTTTTGCACTTTAGCCCTTGAAACTTCAAATTTCCAAATAAGCCCTTGAATCTTTGAACACTTGTCATAATTGGCCCTTGGCTTCATTGTTTCTTTCTTTGACTGTGTCGGGTTGATCCGGCTTTGATCTTTGGCTGTTTCTTCACTCTTGTTCTTGTCTCTTTCGTTTCTTGTCGGTTTTTTTGATCGTTTTTGCTTCTTTTTGCCTTTTCAATCCTTTCCTGCACAATTAGACACAAAAGCACACATTTTCTATTCTTTTGGCATTTTTATTGGCTTTTATTTGGCAAAATCCCGGGTAAATTAGTATACAATTAAGCAAATATCACACCTAATAAGCAATTTAAGTAAAAATAAGCTAAGAAAGTGAGCAAATAAGCCCAGAAAATCAAATAAGCACTTTAGCATACAACTGAAATCTAAACAGACACATCCCTAAGATAGATTATAATCAGCAAATAAGGATGCTTTATGCGGTTTCTTTAGTTGTGACAGAATTAATGTGTCTAGGTCTTAGGATGATGTAACGCCTAAGTCTTAAGATTGATATACCGCCTCGAGAGAAGAAATCATTGCACTAAATAAACAAACCAACTTTCTAATCGGATTAATAACACCACAAGTCTTATATGTCATATGTGTTATATATCATATGTTATACATATAATAATGTCCATAAGTTCATATTTGCCCAAGATCATCAAGATCACAAGTTATTAACTTTACATGAAATCATAAACTTTCTTACTTAACTTTTAATTACAAGTTTACATATGAACTTTTTATACTTAAACCAAGATTGTACAAGACTTATATATCCTTTATTTCATGATATTACCATCATCATAATATGTGAGAAAGTGTACAAAATCATATTCACAAGAAAAATTATATTTTTCATGTTCAAAAGTATTCCTAATGGTGATTTCACTATATAGCACATCATATATATAAAAACTCATAACATGAAAGCATAAAGGTTTAAAATAGACCTTATGATGTATGATGATGATGATAAACAAATGCTAAACCCGTGTTTAGCCTTAAAACCCAAGCTTGCACTTAAGAAAACCCTTATTTTCTTAACAAAAACCCTAGCTTCCTTTTCTTGATTAACACTTGAATATGGTTAACCAATGCTTGCAAATGCCTTAGTATACCTTAGAATAGATGTGTATAGAAGTGTATGGATTGTAGAAAAAATTATATGGGTTTGGTTGGGACCTTGCTTTGAGCCGTGAGCTCTAAAGGGCACAAAGAGGGGTTTTGTTTGATTTTTGTTAAGTGTTTAACATGTAAATGCTATCTCTCTTTTACATGTATAAGTAGTAAACATGTATGGTTAGTCAAGGAACATAGCATGGTCATAGGGATGGTCTCTTAGTCTTAGGTATGGCCATAGCATGGTCTTTGGTCAAGGTATGGTAGGTATGGTGTGCCATAAAGAGGTATGGTGTAGTATTTGACCACATGGAAGAGTTTTGGATATATCTTTGTATCAAATGCCATAATTTCGGCACAAGAGAGCTATACATGGTATATTTGAGTAATTTTTATGTATTGGGTATAAATGTGGGTATTTGTTGAAGCGTAGAAAAGTTTTTGTGGTTCCGGGAGTGCCTAAACGCAATTTATCGCGAAACGTATACACTTTACGTATCCGATAAAAATAAAATGAACAAAGTTAATAATTATCCTTAAAATAATTATATAACCCTTGCTTGATGTAAACATTTAATTGTTTGATGCCCGTTTACATTGAACGCTAATTTTTAGCTTACGCGATTTAAACTTAACGTTTATGATTTAAAGCAAATGCGTACAATACAAAAGGTACATTGCGGATTTATCGTCGTCGTCAATGACTTGAAACACAGGGTGTTATATTAGGTTTTTTTAGATAACAAGTTTTTTTTAGTGTTGTGTGAGAATGATAATTTATGATTAATTAAAGAGTAATAATTTAAATGTCTATAATACCCTTATGTGTTTATTAGTTATATTAATTTTTATTGGGTCTTAAAAGACTTCATGGATTCTTAGAAGTTACTGCTGCTCAGGTACATAATGGAAATTATGCTAAGTGGTTAGTACTGGTAGTATAATGTTACCACTGCTAGTTACTACTGTTAGTATAGTTTAGTACTGATAGCATAAAGTTACTGCGGTTAGCTGAAGTTAAGACTGCTCAGTGTTGAAGACTAAAATATAAGCTAAGTAGTTAGTACTGTTAGTAGTAAAAGTTAAGACTGCTAGTATAGGTTACTACTGTTAGTATATATTAGTACTGTTAGTACTAATATTACTACTGCTTATGTTTATTAGTGCTACTGGTGGAAAGATTACGACTGTTTGAAGACTTTCTACTGTCAAGAGGATAAAGACGCGTTAAAGAGATAAATACTGTGTGGAGAACAAGAATACGTGTGAAGATAAGTGTTGAAGTATTTTTGTACAAGATATACATGTATTTATTTAGAAGATTATGTTTATATTTAGAAAAGATTGAGATATCTTAGGAATATATTGTAAGCCGACTAGGACTCCTTAGTCTATAAAAGAAGGCTCTAGGGCATTAGTTGAATAAATCTTAATAACATCTTCTTCACAAATACACATACACGGATCCAGAGATTAAGAGTCTTGTAAGCTTCAAGATTGTAACCCTAGTACTACATAGAGTACTCGTATTATTATCATTAATAATATTGAAGCATTTTGTTACATTGTGTGTTCATTCATATTAACTGTTTCATTGATATATCTTCTAGATATTAAAGAGTAGATTTCACATACTCTTTGATATATACACAAGGTTTCTGCTATTGTTATTTTGGATTTATCCAAGGTAACATACTCTTTACAAGGTAAGGAATCGATATAGAATTGGGATCAACAAGTGGTATCAGAGTTTTGCTTTGATAAACTTTGATCTAGAAGAAACTAACAAGAAGAATCATTTACTCACAAGGAAGAGATTGCTCCTATGGCTTCTTTAGACTCTGAGGTAAAAACTTGTTCAAAAACCTGTCTGAAAAACTATGAATCTCTTAAGAAATAATATGATGACCTGCTTGATAAACAACTTCAAACTAAATTTTAGTCAACTACTTATAAAAGAGGACTAGATACTTTTGAAGCACATCTAGTCACATATAGAAAAAATGAGGTCTTTTTAGTGAAGAAGTTGTTGTTCTTAAAAGAGATGTAGAATTCAAACAATATGAAATTAATAAACTTAAAGCAGAGTTTGAAAAACTTAAGCAAGCAAAGGATGCCATTGATTTTAAAATTGAGAAATTTGATAAGGCCTCAAAAGACTTAGACCGGTTGTTAGGAAGTCAGATAACTGACAAGAGTAAAAAGGGTTTTGGATATTGTGCAGTTCCTCCTCATCCTTTAATCTACAATAGACCTAACAAACTAGATTTGTCTTATTTTGGTCTTGATGAATTCAAAGAGCCTGAATTCATAAGCTATGGTCCTGAGAATAGTAAGAAAGAGTCTAATATTATTAAGGAATCAGATAATTCTAAGGAGAATTCTGATAAGTATTTGGTAAAAGATCTAGAATCACAAGTTAGTGAAGAAAAACCTAAGAAAGTTAGGGAGAATAATGATGCTCCAATTATTGAGGATTGGGTATCAGATGATGAGGAACAAGATGAGTCAATAACTAAGCCTGAAAAGAAAACTATTACTCCTACTACTGCTAAAATAGAAAAACCAGTTAGAAAGTCAGTTAGGTATGCAGAGATGTATAGATCACAAAGGCCTAGAGGGAATCAAAGAAGTTAGAATGGTCAGAAGTCCAATCAACTAGGTAGTGAATTTGTGATGTATAACAAGGCTTGTTTTAATTGTGGGAGCTTTAATCATGTGAAGAGAAATTGTACTTACCATCAAAAGAAAAAGGTAGTAAGTGAGAACCATTACAACAAGGTGGATAATTATTATTATGCCAAGAACTCACAATATAGAACCCACAAAAATGTGACTCCAAGAGCAGTTTTACTGAGAACTGGCCTAAAACCTCTTAGTACTGCTAAGCCAATTTATACTGCTCACCCAAAACCAACAATGCATTGTGCTAAACCAAAAACTCATTTTTTTCAAATCAGCACAATCTACTATCCAAAGGCCCTTTTATAAGAAACCAGCATTAACTAACAGGCATTTTAATTATAAGGTTAATACTATTAGGCCTAGAATAGTTAATATTGCTAGGTCATACAGAACACCTGTTAATACTGTTAGGCCCAGAGTAATTAATACTGCTATAAACAACTTCAAACTAAATTTGAGTTAGCTACTTATAAAAGAGGACTAGATACTGTTGAAGCACAACTAGTCACATATAGGAAAAATGAGGTTCTTTTTAGTGAAGAAGTTGTTGTCCTTAACAGAGATGTAGAATTCAAACAATATGAAATTAATAAACTTAAAGCAGAGTTTGAAAGACTTAAGCAAGCAAAGGATGCCATTGATTTTAAAATTAAGAAATTTGATAAGGCCTCAAAAGACTTAGATCAGTTGTTAGGAAGTCAGATAACTGACAAGAGTAAAAAGGGTTTTGGATATTGTGCAGTTACCTCCTAGCTTCATCCTATAATCTCATAATAGCTCTAACAAAACTAGATTTGTCTTATTCTGGTCTTGATGAATTCAAAGAGCCTGAATTCAAAGGCTATGGTCCTGAGAGTAGTAAGAAAGAGTCTAATATTGTTAAGGAATCAGATAATTCTAAGGAAAATTATAATAAGTCTTTGGTAAAAGAACTAGAATCACAGGTCAAAAGTAGTTTTGTTAAAGGCTGTGAATGTTACACTAATAAGAAAGTTAGGGAGAATAATGATGCTCCAATTATTAAGGATTGGGTGTCAGAAGATAAGGAACAAGATGTGTCAATAACTAAGCCTGAAAAGAAAACTGTTACTCCTACTGCTGCTAAAATAGAAAAACCAGTTAGAAAGTCAGTTAGGTATGCAGATATGTATAGATCACAAAGGACTAGAGGGAATCAAAGAAATTGGAATGGTCAGAAGTCCAATCAACTAGGTAGTAAATTCATGATGTATAACAAGGCTTGTTTTAATTGTGTGAGCTTTAATCATGTGCAGAGAAATTGTACTTACCATCAAAAGAAAAAGGTGGTAAGTGAGAACAATTACAACAGGGTGGATAATTACTATTATGCCAGACTCACCTATAGAACCCACAAAAATGTGACTCCAAGAGCAGTTTTACTAAGAACGGGCCTAAAACCTCTTAGTACTGCTAAACCAGTTTATACTGCTCACCCAAAACCAACAGTGCATTGTGCTAAACCAAAAACTCATTTTTTTCAAATCAGCACAATCTACTGTCCAAAGGCCCTTTTATAAGAAACCAACATTAACTACAGGCAATTTAGTCATAAGGTTAATATTGTTAGGCCTAGAATAGTTAATACTACTAGGTCACACAAAACACCTGTTAATGTGTTAGGCCCAGAGTAATTAATACTGCTAGGCAAAATAGAACATCAGTTAATGCTGCCAGGGCAAATGGGTTCAATGTTGTTAAGCCCTCAGCATGTTTGGGTTTGGAGACCTACCAAATCTAATGGTGCATCACTTGATTTTAAAAGACACAACTACATTGATGCACAAGGCAGATCCAAGTCAGTAATGGCTTGGGTCCCCAAAGGAATCTAATTTCCTTATTCTTTTATGCAAGGCAAGCCACAACATGATGATAAAGGATTTATTGACAGTGGATGCTTAAGGCACATGACTGGAAACATAGCTTATCTCTCTAATTTCAAGCAGTTTGATAGAGGTTATGTTGCATTTGGAGGAGGTGCATATGGTGGTAGAATTACTGGTAAAGGAACCCTTAAGACTGATAATCTTGATTTTGAAGATGTATACTTTGTCAATGAGTTAAAATTCAATCTTTTTAGTGTCTCACAGATGTGTGACAAAAAGAACTATGTCCTTTTTACTGACACTAAATGTCTTGTCTTATCTCTAAATTTTAAGTTGCCTGATGAAAATCAGATACTTTTTAAAATTCCTAGAAATGACAATATGTATAGTTTTGATATGAAGAACATTGTTCCTAAAGAAAGTTTGACTTATTTTGTTGCAAAGGCTACATTAGATGAATCAATGCTCTGGCACAGAAGACTTGGTCATATTAATTTTAAAAACATAAATAAGCTTGTCAAGGATAATCTAGTAAGAGGATTGCCTACAAAACGTTTTGAAAATGACCAAACCTGTATTCCTTGTCTTAAAGGGAAGCAACACAGAGCTTCTTGTAAGTCTAAAATTCTGAATCCTATTACTAAGCCTTTGTTTATGCAACATATGGATTTGTTTGGTCCAACCTTAGTGAGTAGCTTAATGCATAAGAAGTATTGCTTAGTAGTCACTGATGATTATAGTAGATTTACATGGGTTTTCTTTTTAACACTGAAGGATGAAACCAGTGAGATCCTTAAGAGCTTTATCAAAGAAATAGAAAACCTAGTGGATAAGAAAGTTAAAATAATCAGAAGTGATAATGGAACAGAGTTTAAGAACAAAGTTATGGATGATTTTTGCAGAGAAAAAGGTATTAAGAGAGAATATAGTGTAGCTAGGACTCCTCAGCAAAATGGTGTTGCTGAGAGGAGGAATAGGACACTCATTGAGGCTGCTAGAACAATGTTAGCTGACTCTAAGTTACCTACCACATTTTGGGCAGAAGCAGTTTCTACTGCTTGTTATGTACAAAATAGGGTTTTAGTAGTTAAGCCTCATAACAAGACACCTTATGAACTTTTTAGAGGTTTTAAACCAGCTCTAAGTTTTATGAGACCATTTGGTTGTCATGTTACTATTCTTAATACTTTGGATAGTTTAGGCAAGTTTGATGGCAAAAGTGATGAAGGTTTCTTTGTTGGATAAAAAATTATGTTAAGGTACATGTACATCTAGGTTTTAATTAAGGGTTGTACTTAATGTTCCTAGTAAGCTAATATTAAATGGGTAAAACCCTTTTTGCTTTCCTTTTGCCCTAGTGTCCCCGCGTGTTACAAAGCAAGCATCACACGAAATCATCAAAAATCCTCCTAGTATCCCCAAAGTACTTGTACAACTTAAGGTTAATTAAACCTTGTACAAATTGTCCCTCCTAATCTATTACATAATGGGCAAAAACCTTCTTGGATCCTCATTTAGCCTTGATACCCGCGGCTAAGTGCATACACACACAAATGATATAAGTCCACAATCTTAGCAAATCTGAACATTCATGCAAAATAATTTAAGGAAGTGGTACTTAGTGGTTGTAGCCTTAATACCATTTTGGTAAGGCTAACTAGAAACCCTCAAAAACCATGCACTATGGATCGGTTTGGTTTGTTTGGGACTAAGGAGGGTTAACTAGCCTCATTTGCCTATAAATACACACTCATATTGTCACTTAACACATTTCTACAACTCATTTACTCTCTATTCCATTCGGCTACATTATAACCGAACCCATACACAAACTACATTCGCTCTAAGGATTCAAGGAAGCACTTAGGATCAAGTACAAGGGTTTAAAGGGGGAAACGCAAGCTAAGGAGTCGGGTATATAAGCTTTTAAGCTTAGGGTGATACACATTTGGGTGTAAACCTTTTGTGTGAGTTCAAAATCCAAAACCAAGACGCTAGGACCATTGTAAGTCTCGACATTAATCCATTCTTGTCACTTTTCAATTTGAAATATACACGTCTAGTTATAAATGTCACCTATATACATATATGATAAACTAACATAAGTGTGTGCTCGTCAAAAGACCAAGCACGCCAAGTATACGCACATGCATACGTGTAATAGCACTAGAGTGGTGCAAGGACCTAATAAAATGTATGTACAACATGATTAACGACAAGCTAGGGCATAAACATTCCATGAGTGTGCTAACATGGACACTAACCTGAACACTAGTCATATACACACAAATACCTTGAAACTCATATGTAAACTTTCAAAGAAAACATAACGATGTGGCTTAGGAATGCGTATATGGCCTTAACATGCGATTGCATGTAATGCATGACCTATATATGAGCTAAACGAAATGTATCATGGTCACTAGGACTTTTCTCGATACGTACACTTTGCTAGAAAGCCAAACAGGCCACTCAGAGCCTCGTAAAGCCCACACAGCCCATGTAGGGGCCCAACCGGCCCAACAACCCATGCGTAAAGCTCATGACTTAATGATAAGCTCATGAGAGCTTATCGAGGGCTTATAAGACTGTTAAGCTCGTTTGGGTTAAACAAAATGTAAAGAAAACCATAACGGGCCTACACGGCCCCATTAAACCTTATCAGACCACGCAACTTTAAACATTCAGCTTTAATAAAAAAGCCTCTACGATCTTATTTAGGGGTCTACAGTGCTTATTTGATTCACTTGAATCCTAAAAGACCTATAAAGAGCTAGCCGAGCCCTTAATGGACCCATTGGCCCATTAGCAAGCCCAACATAAGCCAATAAGCTCACGATAAGCTTAATTAGCTTATTTGTGAAACAGCTTATTCATAAGCTCCACGAGCTTATTTAAGAGACCTATGAGCTTATCAAAACTAATATGGACCATTAGTGCCATTAAAAACCAAACTGGACCCTAAATGGGCTTAACAGCCTATTACCGTGACTAACAAAAGCCTATAAGCCACAAATAAGCTTTGGCAGCTTATTTGTGAGCTTAGACAGCTTATAGGATTTATAATAAGCCTAGACAAGCTAATGAACCCAAAAGAATTAAGCCCAAACCTCTAGAACCCTTATCGGGCTCGTATTAAGCCCAACAAGCCTAATAACGAGGCTTATTTGCTTATTTGATAAGCTGAACAGTAAACGGACCTCATAAAGCTTAACAAGTTTAGACAATAAGTTAAAATGCTAAGAAAAACCTTTTAATGTGTTTCGGGTTTGAGTTATTGGGCTCGCTAGCCTAATAAGCTCTAATAAGCTCTCCTGAGCTTATTGGCAGCTTAAACAAACTTAAATAAGCTTAATGAAGGCTTTTGTGCTTTTAATATCCAAATTGGACCTTTAATTGGCTTATTGGACCTTAACGGGTCCAATAAGGCCCAATAAGCTTGAAATAAGCTCATCCGAGCTTATTAATAAGCCAAACATAATTATGTAGCTTAAATAAGCTTAACGAATTCATTTGTGCTTTTTAAAACTTAAATGGACCCTTAGAACACTTAATGGACTTTAATGGGCCCAATAAGGCCCATTAAGCCAAAATAAGCTCGTTAAAGCTTATTTATAAGCTAGGGCAGCTTATATGGCTTATTTGGACTTAATTAAACAAAATGCCATTGGGATTTAATTGGAGTGAAAATGCAATTTTTACAAAGTCAGAGGACTAAAAGTGCCAATTTATAAACTTAAGGGTCAAAACAGTCGTTTACTAAATCTAACAAGTCCAGGGACTATTTCTGTCAATTCTGGAAACTAGGGGGTTGTTTCAAACCTATAAGGACCTAAAGTGTAACCTTGTAAAGTTAAAGGACTAAAAGTGAAATTATTAAAACTTGAAGGTTTGAAATGCAAAATAGTATATGTTTTATAAACACAGGGGTTGTTTTGTAATTATAAGAAACTTAAGGGTATTTTGTGAACAAAAGCGATTTCATAAACATTTAACTTATCAGACGAGTTGTATTCAGGAAATGTACGAGTTAAACCTACAATTTATTAAATATCGGAATATTTTTATTAACTAACCGTTATACGTAGACAAGAACGTATGGGATAGTTTACCTTCCCAAGAGCCATCAACAATTTCAAATACATTAAACACGTACACCACCACACAAGTGATAACAGTATATATAAACTAGCAATTTATTATAGTTTATACATTGAGATGGGATGGGGGTGATGCTTTACCTGAATTTGTAGACTAATACTTTAGGCCGTATTTTACTTAGGTATTCGACGGTGTGATTCCATACTTGGATATCTATTATCTTTGTTCAGAGGACTATACTAAGGTGAGTTCAATAGCCCCAAGTTATAAACAATTATTTAAATGATTTACATCCTTGGGGTGAGAACATGCTTGTTTTACAAATTGGACGCAAGTGTACATTTTATACCATGATTACGTGTTTGCCTGGTAAGCGATAACCCACTGAGCCCTTTATCATGAACCTGTCAATTACTGGATTTTGAGCGCGAATGTTTATAGATAGATCTATTTGGGATTGACAATCCCCGTTCGGGTGATTAGCTATCACTGGGAACGAACGTATACCATGTCGGATTGGGATGTTGTGGGTTAAAACATCATTCACGGGCATTCATTAGCAATATATTGCATTCATACATGTCGAGCTTCAGTGTCATGAGCTTAGGAAAACGTAATTACTTTTTATGATGTTTGCATTTGTTGCTTAATCATATACTTAGAAATCTTTTGGTCCTACTATAGCTTCCATAAACCTATGAAAATTCACCACCATTATTTTGGACTTTTTAAACATGTTTTTCAAAAGTCAATAAGGCACAGGTGCGATGATACATTGGAAGTCATAATTGAAGAATTCCAACGTTTAAGATTTGGGGTCTTATTACATTTTGGGGACAATTGTTATAAACCGGAATCTTTATTTATATTGTTGAACAATTTGAAGCCATGGGCTTATGTAACAAACAAGTATTTTGTTAATCCAATGTATCTTTTTCAAACGACACTTCTAGTATCGTTCTCAGATCTTGTGATATATGGATACCATAAAGTAAACGCCCGTCAAGGATATTCAACATTCCGCTGCGTACTCAGATTTGAGGGTGTTACAGATTGGTATCAGAGCCAAGGTTATAGAGAACCAGGTCAAAAGTCTTGTCTGGACTATAACCATTTTCAAACACTGTTTTCACAAATGGGATTTGCGAGGGACATACATGCATTACTTATTTACATCTAGCACCTATATGCTTACATGACATGCATTGTTTTAGCATTAGTAGGGTACTAAGTGCTTACATGATTGATATACGTGTATATAAATTATATTACGTATATTACTATAAGTCTCTTATAATTTACACTTATGGTCATATCATACAGATATTCTTTTTATAAGTAATACTTATATAAGTTATTTTTGCTTTTGCAGCAGTCATGTCTTCTGCTTCATCAGCTGTCACATACACTTCTGTCTACACCGACTCTGAGCCCGGCAGAGCCTTCTGGGGAGCCGATGATGAGGAGATATCTGAGGGAGGCATCCCACGGGTCATCGTATTAGGATACGACGGACTCCCGATACAGCCAGTAGCCCCACCATCACCGGATTACATACCAATACCGGGCCCCATATGATAAAACCAGACACCCTCCAGCACCTCAGGACGAGGATGAGCGTGAGCCTATGTTCGTACAGGCACATGATCCTGACTACGTACCAGAGCCTATATACCCTGAGTATATACCATTGGAGGATGAGCACGAGTTTCCTGCTGAGGAGCAACCATTACCTCCTGTTGATTCACCTACTGCTGAGATCACCGTATATGTTACTGAGTCGATCCCGAGGAGGATCCAACGGAGTACAGGATGATGAGACCGGAGGATGGTCCGTTGACTACCTAATGGATGAGGGAAAATGATGAGGAGATATGATGACCGATTCATCTAGGGATTAACGCCAATGTATAATACGAGATGAAGAGGATTACGATTAGGGGGGGGTGAGGAGGTATCACATACTCCGGCCGACTCTGCTATTGTTGTACCTGTTGATGAAGCCTGTTTCTCCACCTAAGGGAACAGAGCATGTTATACCACCACCCTCCACTGACATTACTATTGGTCTAGATACCGTCCGGTCCCCGGATATTTCCATATCCTCCTTCCACCAGAAGGCAGAGGTTGAGAGACTTCTGGCCATGACTACTCCATCACCATCACCACCTATATCACTATCACCACCCTCTGCAGTAGAGCGCCTTGCTAGGTGGCACAACCCCCTAACTTGCACAAACATCACTACCACTTGTGCCATCACCTTTACTACCATCGTCTGGGTGTCCAACCCAAATCCAGACACTCAGGATAGCATCCACTCAGGCTCTCATTAATGCAGTTAATGCCGCATTACAATCACCCCCACTACCACCACTACCACCATCTTTATACATACCACCACCTGTTGACCATCGGGATGAGATTCCCGAGTTTGAGCAGCCACGCAAGAGGTTGTGTTTGTCCACTCTAGGCTCCTGATATAAGGTTGGGGAGAGTTCTACTGCTAGACCTACCAAAGGTCGGGGGAAGATTATGGGTTTTCAAGCACATGTATTTCTAAAATTGAGCGACAGGATTAGAGAAGATAGTATGGAATTTAGGATACTTTGGGTAGATCTAACAGAGGGCAGTTCTGAGAAAGCACCTAAACCGTGGTAGAGGTCAATACTAGTGCACAGAGCTGCTAGAGCTCCATGAGCATGATACACAGGACATGTATGCTTTACTAGAGGATCTCAGATAGTAGGACTCCGTATATCATAGCAATGTCGATATGACCACAGCGTGTCTATTTACTTATGTGGGAAAGATTACTCTCCAGGAGACAGATGGATGGAGAAGTAGGAGGAGGCTATTCTTCGCGAGAGCTTAGGCACACTCGATAAGATTTGAGTCAGTCAACTCATCAGGATCTTCAAATACCATCGTGATCATATGTATGCACACGAGACCCCAACTCCACTCCATGCATACCAGACACAGGCGATCTATAGTAGTAGAGTACGCTCATTTCAGAACACAGCAACAAGTACATTAGACTCGCATTCAGATGCAGCAAGCCGAGTTAGCATCAGCGCTTCAGAGAGACTGACCGTAATGACTTTATTCACAGATGGTATAGACTCTCTGATTCATAAGAGACAATGATGTGAGGAGTGAGTGACATGGATTGCCGATTTGTTTATCATGCGAGAGCAGCAAGGAATAGCTAGACACGCCAGGACCAAATGCTAGGATTTCCGATCATCAGGATGCTTCTTAGATGCTGACATCACAACTAGTGATCTCAGTTATTTTTATCTTGCTAGGTCATTGTACAGGCAATGTTAAGTTATTAGGTGGTTGTTTTAGGCGTAGCCCCTCGGAGGTGAGGCGGGGGATGGGTCGGATCGCTGAGGGTGGGGGAGATGCTATGGTTGTATAGAGATTACGAGGGTGTGAGTACGGGTTATGACCGTGCGCAGGGGGGTAGAGGGTGGGGTGTGGTGGTGGGGTGGTCTCACACTCGGTATGGGAGACTGAATTTATATTATAGGTACTTTCTAAGGAGTCTGGGGACTCTAGGATCTTTCTTGAGACAGAATGGTAAAGATGACTGGATGATGTTATGTGTCAACAATCTTCACATGTATCGCATAATACCTACAAGAAAACAAAGAGTAGGCTCACTCTATACGATACTAGACTCATAGTTGACAACTATCCATCATCGTCTACATTCATTATAACTTTGGCACATAACAATCTTCTACATGATTGTAATTAGAGTCCTTTAGTTGTGTCATCGTAGGACGCAACTATACACATAGCACCAATACTATCACAATTAACAATAGAGTGCCTACAGGCTATGTTCTCCCCTGGAGCACAACCCCCTTACATAATTATCATGACCTAGCTAAAATGCTCACCCGCATAGATATAAATAACATTAATCCACCAATGACTCGCTAGACTAGCTCACCATGCGTCCAAAGAATCAACTGACGCAAGCTGAATTAGGAGCTCTGATCTCGCATCATGGCTAGTGCTCAGTTCTCTGCGATACTAATCGACATCCAGCTCAATCGTCATGAAGCGATATATCCAACAGTTCGCGATGAGCGATCACATGTCGACGGCATGCTCTACTCAGGCACTACACTGGCTCGCATCAATGACTCAGTTCTGAGTTCATCTACGCATCTGACACGTTCGCTATGAAGTGCTAGCTCAAGGACCTCATGTTCACTCTGTCTAAGGGACCTGCAACGTGCGTGTGGTCTTGTCTTAGGCTAACTCGTAGGGCTTTAGCTGAGTGAGAAAGAATCTGAAGGAGTCGAGATGCTCTATCAGATACATATGATGAAGAGGTCTTGGAGAGTGTATGTAGTACTATCTAAGAACAATCTACAGCTGAAGTCATGTTCGGTATGCCGGACTCCTGGGCTCACGGTGTCGATGCATAGTGACACAGTATCTACACGATGGGTCTGAAGCTTCTTCACTTGATGGAACATTGGCACGATAAATGAAACTGATAGCGATATAACTCTTGATGGCCTAGAGTGTAGATCTCAACAGCTTGGGCTAGCTATCGCTGCACATGAAACAGAACAATCGCTCATCGTGCCTACCAGTACCAGTTCTCGCATTGTGACAATCGAAGAATGTCTCCCAACAGAAAGAGTTCATCAGACGAATTCGTGGAACCCAATAGGATACACAAGGTGCGAACGCAGTTTCAGCCATCGACTGATCGTAGCAACATCGACTTTTCGGCAAGCTAATGCTCTTATCTATCTCTATACTACGCAGACTCTCTACTCTATCTGTCATAGAACATTCTCTCGTCACTGTAAAGGCTACAAACGCTCTCCTGTCTGGATGCACTCGAACGCTTATGGAGATCAGCTGCCAGCGCAAAAGCATCCGATGACGCCTAGGATGTACGATTCAAGTACCACTCTCCCATCAGCGTTATAGCTTCTACTACAGGACAACCGGGGGGGGCAGGGGGGCCTCTGTCCACATATCAGTATATTCACATCACACACCAACCATCTATCCATATTTCAAGTCGTAACAAGCGTCTGTATGAAGGAAATCCGATAACACCATTGCGAATCAGGAATCTTACTATTGACACTGAAAAGTCTTTGGCGGCATGACGAGTACTATAAGAATGGCCTCCTAGTAAAATCTGACACCCTACGTTCGGCAATTTAGAAGTAGGCATTGTCATGACAAAAAAGGAAGGCTAGGAAACTCACACCAAAAACAACCCCGTTTGGCCTAACCAAACGCCTCAACCCTAATCACTTATATCATGCAAGAGCCTAGAGATGTATGTGCCAAGAGATCGTACAACATAATAAGGTTAGCATCTATGCGAGGCAGTGATACAAGAGCGACAGGGGAAGCAGGTCATAAACGAAGTAGTGAGCGAAACAGGATGAGAATAGTGAGAGGGATATAAAAAGGAGAAGTGGCAGCGGTACGTCGGTACGACATGATGTAGGATCTTTGTGCACATGAGATTGTAAGTATGTACATGACAGACGAAGTGCCTGAGTCGTTAATGCACTCACTCACATTGAGTGTCTCTGGACTTTGGGTTGGACAACCCAGACGATGTCTATAAAGGTGATGCACAATTGGTAGTGATGAATGGTGCAGGTAGGGTTGTAGCCCAACTAGCAAGGCGCTCTCCTTCAAGGGTGGGTGCGAGTTAGTGAGCACTCCCGAGCTGGGGATGAGGATGATGGGGTACCTACGATGCAGCCAGACAGTACATGCAAAGGAAGTCACTTACTGCACTCTTATGCACCTTGCATCAGGTAGGTACAGGTGTAATAACATGACGAAATCTGTTGGCTACACTACAACCTCAGAAGGTACGAGTGAAGGTAGGCACGTCAGATCCACACGCAAGAGAAGACTAGGATTGTCTTTTGCAGTGTGCGGCGTGTCGATACTACAAGAGGCTCGGGTGTCTCCCTTAGGTGGGAAAACTATGGCTCATCACGGTACAAACAATACAGAGGTCGCGCAGGTTAAGATTCCATAGACAAGTACTCGCTCTAAACTATTCTCTGCGTACCTAGCACGTCATACGCTCATCCGCATGGAGGTGAACCATTCTGGCACACATCTCCTAACAGAGTGACATCGGGTTCTTATCGTCATCATCAGTCTGCGCGATACATGATTCCTCAAAATACGCAGAGAGGCGATAGTCGACAACCGGGACCATACTCTGAGATGCCTAGTTGCTCATCTCGGTACGTAATCAACTCTTGCGACCACTAACACTACCCACTACGGAGTCAGTCTAACTCAGTGATGACACTAGGTCCGGATATAAGGTCAAGGTCATTCATGTCTATGTGTAGTGGGTATGGGTGTGGGTTTGGGTGTGTTTTGTTTCTGAGGAGTTAGAGCGCGTCCGGGAGGGCGGGACTACATTTGGATTGGGGAATTGATTACAACATCGCGGCCATATGGTGGGGGGGGGGGGGGGGGGGGGGGGGAATATTAATAAATTAGATATTGTTTTATGTTAGTATTAGATATTGGGATTTTTGGAAGGATAGAAACCATTATACGAGGTTGCAAACTTTAAAATTTCCTTAGACCATCCGTTCAGCATAGATCTAATGCCCGTAGAACTGGGTAGTTTCGATTCATTATTCAGAAAGGACTGGTTAAGAAGATGTCACACACTGATCAGGTGGCGATGAGAAAACTTGTTCATTCCCCTATGGGAAGAAACTTTGACTTTTTTTTGGCAACAAAAGAAGGCAACGGAGAGAATCTCGTTGTGACAAGTTATCACCCTGCTTAAAAGCTCAAGATACATGGCAAAAGGATGGCCAGGTCTTTTTAGCCTAGATATTCCGCCAAGAAAAAGGAGGACGAAGTCGTGAAGGAAAACAAAATAAAGGGACGTACCAATCGACCGAGATTTTTCCTGAAGTATTTCCCGAGGACATGCAGGTCTTCCTCCTTCTCCGAACCAGTGGAATTCCAAACGACTTAATTCCAATATCCCTGCGCCCAGTAGCTCAGCACCGTATCGATTGGCCTCCATCCAAAAAGAAGGAATTATAGAAACAATTACAAGAGGCTTTCCGACAAAGGGTTCATAAGGCCTAATTCCGTCACCTTGGGATCCCCGGTCTTATTTTGTAGAAAAAGAAGGATGGGTCATTCATTGATGTGCATCTACTACCGTGAGTTAAATAAACAAACAGTGAAGAAATCGTTATCCACTCCCGATGATCGACGATTTATATGATCAACTCCAGGGATCCAGTAAATTTATTTTCGAAGTATATATCTGAGATCAAATATCACCAGCTTAGATTGTAAGCATACATTCTAAAGATGGCATTCCCAAACTCGGTAATTTCATGTACGAGTTCCAGGATATTCCATTCGGAGTACTGACAAACGCACTTTCGAAAATCAAGTGACCTCATGAACCGGAATTGTGCAGATCCTTACTTGGATAATTTCTTATTGTCTTTAATTGATGACATACTGTGATTTATTCAAAGACTGATAAAGAAGCACGAAGAACAACTTAAAGAAATTTTGGAATTTGCTTAAGAAGTAGCAGTTGTATGCAAAGTTTTCAAAATTTGAATTTTTGGATCCCGAAGTACAAAATCTCGGACACACATATATACATAGTCATCCATGTTGATCCATCCAAGAGTAAATCAATTAAAGATGGCAACACCTAAAGACACCAACGAGATTCCTGTCAATTATTTAGTGTCAATTGGTTACTGACAGTAAGGTTATCGAATGATTTATCGAAAATTGGCTACATCAATGGACAAACTTACGTCAAAAATGCATCAATTTTACTGGGGAGAAGAGGAAGAAAACGCTTTTCAGTTAATAAAGCAGAAGTTGTGCAGTGCACTAATTCTGGCTTTACCTGAAGGGAGCGAAGACTTTGTGGTCTACTATGATACGTCACACAAAGGTTTAGGTGTTGTTTTAGATCTGCTAAGTGTTAAAATACTTTCTCGGACACTCATAGAAACAGAGGCCATACTGAGTATAACCAGCCAATATAGATCTATCAAAGATTGTGCATCACCTAAGACAACCAACAGAGATCCGTCAATTATTTAGGTCTTTGTTTTTTACTATCGAATGTTCATAACGTATGATTTTCAAAAATAGCTAAATCAAATACGAAACTTACCAAAAGGAACAAGTTTGCCTGTGAGAAGATGAAGAAAATCTTTTTCATTTACAGTAAAGTCATAAGTAGTAGCAATTCACTAATCTTGCTTTTTACCTGAAGGGAGCGAAGATTTTTTTCAACTGTGATCTGTCACACAAAGGTTTATGTGTGAATTTAACAAAGAGAGAAGGGTGTTACTTATGCTCTCGACACTAAAAGTTCACTAGAAGAACTACACCACGAGCAAGAATTGTAACTTGGATTGGGTAGTGTTTGCCCTAAAGATATGGAGACACTATCTATACGGAACCAGATGCACCGTGTTCACCGACCATAAAAGCCTACAACACATTCTCGATCAGAAAGAGCTTAACGTGAGGCAACGTCGTTGGCTAGAGTTGTTAAGTGATTATGATTGCGACATCCGTTATCACCCGGGGAAGGCAAATGTAGTGGCCGATGCGTTGAGCCATAAGGGACGGATTAAGCCATTATGGGTTCGAGCCTTAGTTATGACAATTGGCTTGGATCTTCCTAAATGAATATTAGAAACTCGGATCGAAGCCCAAAAACCAGTGAATCTCGTGAATGAAGACGTAGGTGGTATAATCAGAAGGGATATACCCAAGGAAAGATTGGAACCACGTGCCGATGGAACCTTATGTTTACATGGAAGAGTTGGTTTGCCATGCTATGGAAGGGGGAAAATCTTTAAGGATCCCGTGATTAATGCACAAATAACTCACAAGTCTAAAAAAATACTCTATCCCCCCCCGCCCCCTCCCCGGCCCCCCCGGCCCCTCCCCCACCCCCTTATCACCCCTCCTTATCCCCCCCGCGCCCCCCCGACCATCCCGGTTCAGAAAATATGTATCAAGACATGAAAAAACTATATTGGTGGCCCAATATAAAGGCAGGCATCGGCCACTTAGTTAGCAAAATGCCCCCCGTGACGTGTGCTAGTGTCAAGTCCGAACATCAAAGTCCATCGGATTGCTAGTAACAACCTGAATACCCGAGTTGAATGTGGGTAATAATATCTCGATGGATTTTATCACAAGCTTCCTAAGTTCCGTCGGCAAGGTATTGACACCACCTGGGTGTTGTATGATCGACTACAAAATCTGCTCTACTTCTTGCCAATAAGGGATAAGTGATCCAATGGACAATTGGCAAGGTTGTTACTTGAATAGGATAGTAGCAAGACCATGGTGAATACCGCCTCAATTATCTGTGATCATGATGGAAGATTACTTCAAATTTCTGGAGAACATTTCAGAAATCTTGGTTACAATATTTAGGTATTAGCAATGCTATCATCCAGAAAGCATGACGCCAGAGCGATGATGAACCATTCAAACTCTCAAGGACATCTACGGCTTGCGTGATCGATTTTGCAATGTCTGGGTTAAACATTTGCCATTGGCCGAGATTTTCATACAATCAAGTTATCACTCTAGCATGAAAAGGGTCGCCCCTTATTAGCACTGTATGGTCTGAAAATGGTCGTGATTCATCCGTTGTGCTGGTGCCAAGGTTGGGGAAGCCTAACTGACTGTTCCAGAATGTGATCCCAATAAACAACTAAAAGGGTCGCCTGGTCAAGCAGAGGATGCAAGCTGCTCAGGATCGACAAAAGAGCTACGCCTATCGGAAATGAAATCCGATGGAATTCGAGGTTGGGGATAGAGTTATGCTCAAGGTCTCGCCTTGGAAAGGGGTCGTACGGTTTGGTAAGTGAGGAAAGCTGAATCCCGATATATTGTCTAACCTTTCTATGTTTTAGCAAAAAGTGGGAAATTTGCCTACAGGCTGGAACTTACCTCAAGAGTTTGAGCAGAGATACCATACATTTCCAAGTGTCTAATCTGAAGAAATGTTACGCTGACAACCTCTAGTCACGCCATTAGAAGTAGATACATTTTTGACGATAAGCTTCCATTTTATGGAATGAGCCTGTTGAAAAACATGGAAGCGAGTCCAAACGATTGAAGCGAAGCCGGAGTCCTGAGTTCACCTGGGAACGTGAAGATTCGTTCAAACAAAAATACCCACAGCTTTTCACAAACCGGGCTTCGTCATCCACTACAAGGTCTTAAGCTTTGATGACAAAGCTCTTTTAACCGGTTTAGACTTAACAATTCTCAATTATCAGGTCATTTTTACGGACTCCTATTATTTGTCACTAATTATTTGGTCCGATTCGTGTTTACTTTTAAATATTTACTTTTTAGCTAAATCGCGTAGACTAGAAATAACCAATTAATGTAAACGGTCATCAAATAAATTAATTTATACATCAAACAATTAATATAATAATATTAAGAAGATAATTATGTACATTGAGTATTCTATTTTTATTGGTCACGTAAAAGGGCTACGTTTCGCAATGAAATACATTTGGACATACCTCGGAAATACCTAAACTTACCTACACTCAAACCAATACCCACTTTTAAAACCTTAACACAAAATTAAATCAATTCTTGTGTCAGGTACCCACTATGGCCGATTATGGGACACATAAACAACTAGAAAAATCTTAAAAAATCATTTTAAGGTAAGATTACATCTAGGTTTTAATTAAAGTTGTACTTAATTTCCTAGTAAGGCTAATAACTATGGTAAAAACCCTTTTTTCTTTCCCTTTGCCATATGTTGATCGCGTTTACTAGCAAGGCATCACAACGAAAATCATCAAAAATCCTCCAAGTATACCCAAAGTGCTTGTACAAACTTAAGTTAATTAAACTTTGTACCAAATAATCTCTCCCAAATCTATTTTTTTATTATAAAAAAACACAAAGGTCACAAAACCTCTAATCCGTCAAAACATGGTTCCTAGAGGAAAAGCCGCCCCCGGCCCCCCAAACTCCCATCCCCCTCCCCCCTCTCGCCTAGCACCCCACCCCCAACTATCCTGTGTCCCCATCTCCACCCCCCCCTCTCCCCCCCCCTCACCCTCCCCGCCCCCCCCCCCCTCTCCCCCGCTCCTCCCCCCAATCCCCTTCACCATCCACCCCCCACCCCCCCATCTACACCTTAACCCCCACAACACGCCCTCCACAATAACCACCATCCCCGCTCCCAAACCTTCTTTTACCAACTATGAAAGCTCAAACGCACCCCCGCATATCTTCACCCACTCCCCTCTCACCCCTCCCCCTCACCCCCTCCGCCCCCCCACCCCAGTCCCCCCAACGCCCCCAAAGCCTCCCCCACCCTCTCCTCCCTCTACGCCCTCGACCCTCTCCCATGTGCCCCTCCCCCCCTGCAACCCCCTCCGCCCCACCACTCTGGAGCCCCTCGGCCCGCCCCGTCCGCCCCCTCATCCCCCCACCCCCCCCCATACCACATTCGACTCAAATAATAAATTTCCACCTTCTTGGAACCCACTCCACCAAATCCACACCCACCCCCCACCCCATACCCAACCCCCCCAAACACCCCCACCAAACCACAACAACCCTCTTCACCCAACACCCCCCCCCCCTCCCCCCACACCCCCCCCCCCAGGACTCAACCCTTCAACTACCGCTTCCTTCCCCCAACTTCCCTACCAATTTTAACAAATTGGACCCTCAATGCAAATTCGACGTTAATAAAAGCTTAAAATCTTATGGATATCCACAATAAGGTGGTAAAGCCTTTCGTTGTAGAGTCAAAATCCAAAACCAATAACTCTAGGACCAAGAGTAAATTCTCTAAATTAAACCAATCAATACACTTTTTACATTTTTTAATTTACTCGACTATTATTATAAATTGTCACGTATATGACAATAAGAATAATCTACGAAAGAGTTGCTTGATCAAAAGACCAAATACTGCCAAGTAAACGCATATGTATTCGTGCATAGCACCCAAGTACAATTAGTGTACAACATGATTAACGACAAGCTAGGGCATAAACGTTCCATAAGTGTGCTAACATGGACACTAACGTGAACACTAGTCATATACACACAAATACCTTGAAACTCATACGTAAACTTTCAAAGAAAACATAACGATGTGGCTTGGGAATGCGTATATGGCCTTAACATGCGATTGCATGTAATGCACGACCTATAATATGAGTTAAAACGAAACTATCATGGCACTAGACTATTACCCGACATGTAACACTTTGCTAGAAAGTCTAACGATCCACTCATAGCCTCGTAAAGCCTACACAGCCCATGTAGGGGCCCAACCGGCCCAACAACCCATGCGTAAAGCCCACGACTTAATGATAAGCTCACGAGAGCTTATCAAGGGCTTATAAGACTGTCAAGCTTGTTTGGGTTAAACAAAATGTAAAGGAAACCATAACGGGCCTTGCACGGCCCATTAAACCCAACAGACCACGCACTTCGAAACTTCAGCTTAATAATAAGCTCTAAAAGCTTATTTAGGGTTCTACAGTGCTTATTTGATTCACTTGAATCCTAAAAGACCTATAAGTATTAGCCTGAGCCCAGATTAATCATTGAAAATGCGAAATAAAGAAAAAGAAAAAAAAAAAAAAAAAAAAAAAAAAAAATAAAAGAAATAAAAAAAAAAAATATCCTTAAAAAGAAAAGAAACATAAAAATAAAAAAACTTAAAAATAAGAAAAAAAAAATAAAAAAAAAAACTTAAAAAAAACAAAATAAAAAAAAAAAATAAAAAAAAAAAAAAAGTTAGATAAATAAAAAAAAAAGAAAAAAAAAAAAAAAAAAAAAACATAAAAAAAAAAAAAAAAATTAACAAAAAAATAAAAAAATAAGGATAAATAATTAAAAACAAAAAATAAATAATAAAAAAAATAACAAATAAAAAAATAAAATAAAAGACAAAAAAAATAAAACTTAAAAAACTAAATAAAAAAAGAATAAAAAAAAACACCCCCACGTCCTAACCCGCCCCGCCCGCCCCCCACGCCCCCCCCCCCCCTCACCCCCCCCCGCCCCCCACAACCCAGCCGCCCCCGCCCCCTCCGCCCCCCCCCCCCCCCGCCCCCACACCCCCCCCCGCCCCACCCCCCCTTCTGTCCCCCCACAAAACAGACCACTAATACCTACCCAACTCTTCCGTCAAACCCCCCCCCCCCTCACCCCCCACTCCCCTAACACCCCACCTCCCTTCACCCCACCTCTCCCCCCTCACCCTCACCTCAACCACCTCAACAAAATCCAAAATACCTTCAAACAATCCCACCACATTCCTCGCACCGAACCCAAATATACTATACAAACCCCCCCACCCTGTGCGCCGCAACCATGTTCATGTGTAGCCCCAATACCTAGACAAGCCTACGCCCAAACCCACAATGCAACTCATATACACGCTTAATTAGCGATTATCTACACCCTAATATACTGTCATATACTAAACAAAGAACTACTAAAGGGCCAAAAAGGCGCAAGCACACAAGCTATAACAAGGTTAATCGGGTTCATAATGGATCCAAAGGTCCCCAATACCCTAGAGCAAAAATTCTTAACAAAAAAGCTCACAAGTTTAAAACATTCTAAATAATCCTTCTTCTAAATAATCCTATAAATGTTTAATGACGCCAAAAGAATCAAACCCAAACCTCTAGAACCCTTATCGGGCTCGGAACAATCCCAATAAATCCCAAATAACGAGCTAATTTATGCATATATGAATAAGCTAAACAATAAACAGACCTTAAAAAGCTTAACAAGTTTAGAAAATAAGTTAAAATGCTAAGAAAAACCTTATAATGTGTTTCGGTGAGTTATTATTCTGCGAGCTACCCAATAATTCTCGAATAAGCACAAATAAGCCCTCTTGAGCTTATTATTTATCTTAAACAAACTTAAAAAAGCTTAACTAATGCATTTTTGCTTTATAAAACTGTAAAAAGGACCTTATAACACTTAATGGACTTAATGGCCCAATAGAGGCCCATATAATCCAAAATAAGCTCAATAAACTTATATTATAAGCTAGTGGCACTTAATATTGTCTTATTCATACTTAATTAAACAAAAATGTCCACTTGTAATGGGACTTAATTGGAGTGAAAAATGCAATTTTTACAAAGTCGTAGGACTAAAATTGCCAAATTATAAACTAACTAGGGTCAAAACAAGTCGTTTTACTAAATTTAACAAGTCCAGGGACTGTTTCTGTCAATTCTGGAAACTAGGGGGGCTGTTTCAAACCTATAAGGACCTAAAGTGTAACTTTGTAAAGTTAAAGGACTAAAAGTGAAATTATTGAAACTTGAGGGTTTGAAATGTAAAATAGTATATGTTTTATATACCCAGGGGCTGTTTTGTAATTATAAGAAACTTAAGGGTATTTTGTGAACAAAAGCGATTTCATAAACATTTAACTTATCAGACGAGTTGTATTCAGGAAATGTACGAGTTAAACCTACAATTTAATAAATACGAATATTTATTAATAACCGTTATACGTAGACAAGAACGTATGAGATAGTTTACCTTCCCAAGAGCCATCAACAATTTCAAATACATTAAACACGTACACCACCACACAAGTGATAACAGTATATATAAACTAGCAATTTGTAGACTAAGACTAGCCATATTCACTTAGGTATTTGACGGTGTGATTCATACTTGGATATCTAATATCATTTCAGAGGACTATTTACTAAGGTGGTGTTCATAGCTCTGTGTTTTACAATTTATTTAAATGATTTAACATCCTTTGGGGTTGAGTACATGCTTTCGGTTTTACAACTATGGGACGCAAGTGTACTTTTTTAAATGATTACGTGTATACCTAAGTTAGCGATAACCCACTGAGCCCTTTATCATGAAAACTGCTCAATGACTGGATTGTGAGCGCGAATGTTATAGATAGATCTATTTGGGATTGACATCCCCGTTCGGGTGATTAGCTATCATTGTTTTCTTCCCGACGGAACGAAGTATACCATGTCGGATTTTGGGTGTTGCGGGTTTGTAACTCATCATTCATTTGGTCAATATATTGCATTCAATACATGTCGTGTTTTCAGTGTCATGAAACGATACTTAGGAAAAAAGTAATTACTTTTGTTGTATTGATGTTTGCATGTGTTGCTTATATCATACATTGGAAAATCCTTGGCGGTCTACATTGATTTAGATCCATTAAAATCGTCTAGTTGAATTTCTACCAACTTTATGTTGACGTTTTTAAGCATCGTTTTAAGGTCATAGGCACGAGGTGCGATGATATACATTAGAATGTCAATTAATTAGAAGAGTCAACTCTTAGATGTTGGGGTATTATACATTTTGGGAAGATTTGTTATAAAACCAGTATCTTTATTTATATTGTTGAACAATTTGAAGAAATGGGCTTATGTAAAAACATGTATTTCTGTTAATCCAATGTTATCTTTTTCAAACGACACGTTTAGCAGATCGTTCAAGATCTTGTGCTATGTTCCATAAAAGTAACTCCCTCGGATATTCAACATTCCGCTGCGTACTCAGATTTGCGGTGTTAATTTTTCACATTGCGATACAAACTTCAATCAGGGAAAGCATATAAAAAGACTATATTGCACAATTGATAATCCGATACTTAATAAAACTATCAGATACTTGCTAACATAGTAGCCCAAAACGAAAGATTTTATCACTTAATCTATGGAGTTAATGCAATTTTAAGCAGAGACAAAAATGAGTAAGTGGCACTTTTTATAGTTGTGTCCTGGGTCATAGTAGCAGTTATACCTTGAGCCACACAAGCAATGAACCTCTGATAGTTAGTTGTTTCCTCATTTCCTGTTAGCTTATCGCAGTTCACTTTTATAATTATTATAGGGATGGCCTCAAATTTGACCACCGTTCTAAGAATAGGCGCAAAGATCACCGTTGATACAAATGGACTGGAAGCTCCCAAAAGGTGTATCTGTTCTTCGTGAACCATATAGTCCAAAAGTGGCGCAACAATAGTTCTGATGCAATCACTAAGAAGCACAAATGAAAGAAATTTGTCAAATCTGCAATTTAGTGCTAGCTAGATGGGAAAGTAGCTCATACCCCAAAATCAACCCTCTTCCCAACTCCGAATCAACACCAAAAGGAGGCCTATGAATTTCCACATCCATGTTTATCTTCTAACTCTTTGGTGTAGCTCGGGGATAACTTGGCACAGGCTGAGGCAGTTATCAAGTATAAAATAATTAAGTAAAATAGATCTTAATGGACAACAACCAATTCAAAAACAAGAGAAAACATCCAGGATCAAATTGTAAATACTCGTTGACCACGCGTAGGCCATTTGTTTAGTTCATCAACTAGATTAAACATTGAATACTTGATGAGTATATCCGTGAATAAGTTCAAACAAACTTATGGTGCGTATACACTACATCTTACCAACTATCATATCATACACGCAACTCTGTTTAATCACTTTAGGTCTTAGGATTGAGAAAAACGTATTTGTGTTGGTTAGCTGTTTGAATTTAATAGTAACTTTGTGTAGAATTATTTGTGTTGATTACACCGTACCCATTTCACTTTTCGCTTCGTTGGATGGTGTATGTGTGTTTAGTTATATGTAAATTGATTTTGTAAACTTATCAGCTCAAACAGTAATAGCCCGTCTGGATTATTATGTGTTTGGGTTTTTACTTTTTTTCATTTAACCCTGAGTTCGAATCTCCCCCTCTTCTCTTTTTTCTTTTTTTTCTTTTTCTTTTCTCATTCCTCTTGTTTCTCTTCAATAAATTTATTTATATTTAAATTATGATTTATTAAATATAGTCTTAAAATTACATTAGAAACTGGAATAAATATTACGAGCAGTGTATTCACTCATGTATAGCTAGGACTTGTACTGACGGGGTTGTTAGCGAGAGCGACGTCGCCTTATGCTAAATCTAGTGGAATACTATTAAAAGGTAAAAACCAATTGTGGAATGTTGACTTTTAAAATCTTAGTCGTTCTCTTATTCAAGTAATATTGTTCTTAATTATTATTTTCCTTTTCTAAATTTTGGACTAATTAATTTTTTTTCTTTCATTATTTTCATATTTCATGAAAACTTAAAGAAATTTGTTTTTGCCAAAATCAGGATTTTGGTAAACGTTATACGTCACGTCATATAACTTCACATTGCACGTGTTTTTATAATTATTTTGATTTGAGAACTCAATGGAGGTGGATCAACTCGCGGTAAGGGCTTAGCCAGCTTGAAGTGAGAAAAGTGTCTCAAGTTTTTGGGTTCGACCTTGAGGGAGAAAATCAATCCTTTATTTTGGCCACGGGAGGGTTTACTTGCGCCCGACTCATTGTTATCCAAAAGGGTTATGCTTATGGGTTCCTAGACAAATTGCAAGACTCGCGACACACGACTTTCGCATATCAACTCACATTAAACGATTTGTCGGATGCCATACATAAAAACACACTTTATCTACGCATTTTGTCGCTATGGCCGGTCCCACGTTATCTATACGTATCTATACGTTCCTTTTTCCATTCTAGCCTCACAACTCTGACAACAGGTAATGTGTTAATGTGCGAAGTTACAATAGACTCTATGTAGTGAATAATTTTGTTTCTCTTGAGAAATACGACTCAAATCTCTAAAATTCTGTACAAGAGAGTAGTAAGAAGATTTCGGCCTCTGGTTCATTGATGACCAAACTCCCTCCTGGACCCCTACAACTCCTGTTTGGAGGAGGAATCAGGTTTCGAGAGTTTGACCTGACTGGTTTAATACGGATTGATAACGACGTGACATCGATGATGATAAAGTTCTGTACGTCATATTAAAAAAAAGGGTTTTATAAAACATTCGCCTATAGGGTGAGCATACTCTAGGTTCATAAACAGACGATATATAGTTTAGGCATGTGTTTCTTGGTAGGTGGGTGTTTCTAAAAAACCGAGAACCTGATCAACATCTCGAGCCCGAACCGCTACCGAACTTACCCGAACCGAAACCGAAAAAACTCCCGACTTATCATCGGTTCGGTTTGGTTTTGATTTTTAAATATCGGCGGTTACCGAACTGTGAAACGTGTATAAATATATATGTATATTATAATAAAATGGTAATATAATTGTACATTTTTATGTTTATTTATTGCACTAGTTTTGTTGTGATGTAACGATTTTTATTCTAATGTAAACTATTTGTTTTAACATCTATTGTTGGAAATTAGTTAATGTGATGTAAACCTATACAACGTTGATAATGATTTTTTGTTAAATTGTTATGGTATATTAATTTAAATTGCAATTATTGTTGACGAAATAGACTTTAGTTTATCTGCTAATAGTATTGATTTGTTTATACAAGATTCGACATTTTACTATCTGACTTAGCTTATTTGTTAATGAAGTTAAGCTCGATAAAAATGTATACAGTGGATGCTAACCGTGAAATCCCTGACAGCGGGTACCGCTCATTCTCGGGGAACACTGTCCTAGTACGTTCGGTTAAGGGTAGTAAAATAAATCTATCCCGACCGCGACGGATAGTTCATATGTCCAAACTAAAAACGAACCGAAACCGCCCGTGATCACCCCTATTTCTTGGTTTTAACCGAACGACCCGACAAAACAAATCAAAAAATCTTTAACTGTGCATCTCAAAATCGAAAACCGAACAAAAAATGATCGGTTCGGTTTCGGTCGGTTCGATATCCGCCAAATCATTTTATTCAACTTGATTTCATTTCAAGTCAACCAAACCTTGATATATCCATGTAACTAACAAAAAAACCTAATTTTCATCAAAATCAAAATGAAATCATAATTAACACTGACAATCCCTAAATTACTCCATCAATTAATAAACATTCGATATATATAATCCACACAAATATAAAATATATATCGACAACAATTTTGTGACTATTTTAATAGAAGACTTTTTGTCTTATATTAGTTTATAATAAGCTACAAAAGCGAGCTGATTTAACATTAAACTTCAAAACCCATATAAGATACAAGCCGGCTATATAAGCCGAAATTAACACCCCCTGAAACATTTCAAATACTTGAATCCTCCTCTAGTCGTAATCCATGAAAAGGCACAATTCCATATCCTTTTCCCACTCCACTACTAAACTAACTACTACATCAATACATCTCCGTCCATATTCAATTGATTCAACTTCTATTTGTCAGTTTGTATCTCTGTCAAAGAACCCTCAAAAATCCATGTACAAACAACTAATTTTCCCCAAAATCAAAATGAAATCACTATTTAACAACACTTATCAATCCCTAACTTCCACTCCATCAATTAACTCACAACAATCGTATCAAATTAATCCACACAATTTTATATCAGTTAGACAACAAAAACGTCTAGTATTACCAACTATTAAATCCTCCTCATCATCATCAGTATTAGATTCAACTGATCAGTATGACGGACTTAATGAATCAGATGGACGTAATCCTACTTTATCTACCACATTTAGGAGTGTTAGTTATAGGAAAGCTAACCAGACTGTGTTAGAGGCTCAGACTAGGGTTTGTACCGGTCCCAAACAGACCAAACCGCTTACCGAAGAACAGGCGTTTAAAGTTTTCGATACCATACTTCGATCTGGTATAATTTCGATATCATTATGTGTGTCTCTATCAGTTTTAGATGATAGACTATAGTTATCGAGCTTAGATTTTTTGGAGTTTACAAGTTAGTTGTAACTTCTTTTGCATAGTTTTAGTTTACAAGTTAGTTATAACTGCTTTTAAGTTAGTTACTCATAACTGCTTTCACGTATTTGTATAACAAAGCTGGTTACGGAAGAACAAGCGTTTAAAGTTTCCTACACGATCCGGTATTATATAGTGAAAATTGCATAATTTTGTTATGAGTGTGTGTGTGTGTGTGTGTATCAGTATATGTAGTTTTAGATGTTAAATGTTAGATGTTGGACTGTTTATAGTTACTGAGCTTAGATTGATGCTATCCGTTCGGTATTTTCGGACGGTATCCGAAAATATGATTAGTTTTGAGCTTAGTTATACCTGTTGTACTTGTTGTTCACGTATTTGTACTGGACTGACGCATAAGAAGCCGCTTACGGAGGAACATGCGTTTAAAGTTTCTTACACGATACTTACATCTGGTATAATATAATATAGCGAGTATTGCATAGTTTTGTTATCATTGTGTGTGTATATGAGTATATGTAGCAATAAGATGTTAAATTTTAGACTGTTTATAGTCATTGAGCAAAGCTTAGGTTGATGCTAGTAAGCGAGTTGTTCGGTATCTCGTATTTTTTAACCAAATCCGAAAAAATGAGAATAACTGTTGGATAAATGCTGGTGCGGATATGATTAGTTTTGAAGTTAGTTGTAACTGTTTGCCTGCTTTCACGTATTTGCACGGGAAATAAGATGCGAGTATCAGTTATCGTTTATGTAAGCGTCCATAATTTTCGATGCACAATTTAGATTTGGTATAATATAGTGAATATTGCATAATTTTGTCATGTGTGTGTGTATATCTGTATATGTAGTTTTTAGATGATAGACTGTTTATAATTACGGAGCTTAGATTGATGCTGGTCGTTCGATATTTTCGGACCGAATACGAATGTATGATTAGTTTTGAAGTTAGTTATAACTGTTTACCTCCTTTCACATATTTGTACTGGAGCAACACAGACGAAGCTGATCACGGAAGAGTAAGCGTTTAAGTTTTTTGACATGATACTTAAATCTGAGTTTAGATTCATGTTAGTGACTCATATTTTTGGATGCATATGGCGATGATAATTTGAGTGATATGATACAAGTATCGGAGAAATGAATGTGCTGAAATATACATGTTTGCTTTCTTTCAGCTATGTGCGTTAATAAGATGCGGATGTTAGTTATCGGTTTTGTTAGTAGGCTTGACCTTAGAAGGTCAAGGTTGAGTTCATTAGGACAGGAGTAATGGTAGCTTACTGATATCACTTCTGCATTTTTAACTGGTTAGGACATTTATTAGTTTGTATTGGATGTGTTTAGTGTGTTTAATTAACAACAAATGAGCTAGTGGCTTAACGTAGCAAACTTGAGTAGACTAATAAGCAGCTGAGGTGAAAACGTCGGGATATTATGTAATAGTTCTAGTGTTAAAAAAAGTCAATGGTAAAGTTAGCAGGCTTTAGTTGTATAATAAGTTGTGTAGTTAGAACTGATTAACAACTTTAATGCTGACTAACTTGGAAAGATGCATGCAATTTTTGTCTATTAAGCATTCTTCATAATTTTTCCATTAGTTAATCAATGATTGTGTTTCTGAAACTTTATTATTGAATTCGTTTAGTATACCAACCATATGTTGCAAAAATGCCAAAAGATGCCATTAGTTAATGAACTGTGGAAATGTGAATGCAGAAGATACTATTGTGCTTCACATTTTCTTACCCAGAATTAAAAAAAAAACTAAAATTTGTGCAAACTGCAGAGTTCAATTTGCATTTTTGCAAAAATGATAGATTAATGTTTTGGGAAGTGTTGTATATAGTCATATATATTTTCTAGCAAGGCAGTCATTTTACTAAGCTTATGTTTAATATCAGCCAAGGGAGAACTGAAAGATGAAGAAGAGGTATCAAAAGCGCAACTGGGAGCATTCTTTGCAGCTATGACAATTCGCGCAAATGCATTTCCAGAACCAACTCAATGGAGTGAAGGGGAAAGGCGTGCGATGGAAGCATATTGGCCACATTTGATTCGGACACTACCTTCAGACATAATCTTTCTAGCCGATCCAGAAGGTTCTATAATGAGACTTGGGAACTCGATTGGGCCACAATATGTCGGTAACGGGAGTTATGAAATGAGACTCGTGGGTGCACTCCGGGAAATTTTAGCCGGTGGTCATCTTGGTTATGAAGAGGTTCAAGGTGTTTTGAAAGATGTTCTTCCGCTGAAGTCGGAACCCGGTACATCTGGCACTGTAAGTGAATCACTGTTATCTGCGTTCTTGATAGGTCAGCGAATGAACAGGGAGACAGACCGTGAGCTAAAAGCATACTGCCTTGCATTTGACGATGAGCTCGGTACTAGTTATTAAAGTGGGTAACTGAAAGTCGTTAGAAGTGTAATTGTTTTATCCTTGATGTTATAATTTTGTGGATCATTAGGTCATGTGCCGGTAGCTGACGTAAGATCATTGACTCATTATGGTGAACCTTATGATGGAAATACACGTTTCTTCAGGAGCACACTCTTCGTTGCTGCTGTTCGATCCTGTTACAATGAAGCATCCCTTCTCCATGGTGTCGAATGGATGCCACCAAAGGTATTTTCAACCATTATTATAGTTTGTTGTCTTTCTTTCAAACAGGAATAAATGATCGATTTTGAAGTATTATACTTACCCTTTTTTAACTAACACTACCAGAATTGGGATTTTTTGATAAGGATATTGGAAAGTAAGATAATTGAACGGCACTTAACATGTTAAATAGTCCATAGATAAAAAAAAAGAAAAAGATGGAATTTGGTTAGAATATGGACGCTTAACAAATACTAATCAAAGGGCCAAAATTCTCCATTTAGCACAACTTATGCAAATGTATGGTGGCTTTGTACAGGGTGGCATAACTGAGGAGCAAATGCTGAAATTCATGGGAGCAAATACCAACATAACACCACTGCAGGCTAAACAACTTCTTGAGGTGATTGTTATTTTCTTAATTTTGTTTTCATTGTTACTGTTTTCCTATTCAGCATAATGTAATACTTTTAAAATGTTGCTTTATTTTCAGGATGAGGCAGTTGGTTTTGCTTATGTGAGTCAACGGGAAGCTCGCCCCTCTTTGTGAGTATACAAAATATATTTGTTGTTCGTAGTGAGGAAGTGCAAAATCATTTAAGGGTAACATAATAAATGTCCAAAACATTTTTATAATTGGAAAAATACTAATCTGAAAATATGATATTTTCATTAGATTAAATTATAGAGGTGATAAAATATCACAGATATCTACAAAACAAAGTAACATGCAGTAAAGGTTATAGTAGTTCACAGTGATAAGTAGGTAACACTAATCAATCACGTGCTTGTTATTTTATTAATACTTAAAAAAGCTAGAATGGCTACCCAATACCCGAATATTCTGCGTTCACCTATCGGTATGTGCAACTTTTTGTCAGGTTTTATCAGTAATGTCATCTATATGGTTGATTGATTCCGGCAGATATTCATTGATTGAGATGAGGGAACATATAAAGAAACGACCACCATTGGCAACATCCGAAAAGGTTCAGCGATTTGTGAGGGTGAGTATGCACTTACTTCTTTAATGCTTGAATCCTGTAAAATCATGTAGTAGTACGTAAAATTCGATCATTTTGTCTATAATGCAGTAGGAATTTATAAAAATGTATGTTATAACTTGTAGGCTACAGGTAAAGAAGCAATTGTTGCTGGATTTTATCATGAAGGTTATGAAGAACCGTTATTAATGCTCATGAAACGAAGAGGTGTTCATGCTGGTTTGGTAGTGAAGGTATGTACATTTTTCCCATGTACTCTAGTGTCATTATCTCCTTTTTAGCTGAAACATGGGAAGCAATTAGCATATAAATATTCTTACCCTAGTTCCATATCCGGATTTGTCACTAAAACCAAAATCAAATCTTTTTCAATCAAGAAGTTGATGAAGTTATAAAATGTAGGGTGAAGAAGGGGCACTTTCAATGACAACGAGGTCAAAATCAGGAAATGCGTCAAAAGGACTTCCTGTTAACTACTGTTCTGGTTTTCGTTCGCTCAACACCCCACCAGCTTATGTTGTGGATGGTGCGTACACTAAACTGCATAATTAGGCTTATGTTAATAATTCACATGCTCATGATTCCTGGAAATACTATAAGTAAGCTTACTGCAAGTTTAATTTTTTCTATTTTCTGCTATATGTAGGAGTTTCTCGTGAAAATTTTTCCTTCGTAGTGGATGCAAAAGAATATGGCTTCGAACCCTCAGACACTCCAAGAACTGATAGATCGGTAAGATTCACGGCTTTGTTATTATCTTTTTGCAAAACATTGGACTAGAGGTGACAAATTGAATCTGTTATTTATGAATGGGTCAATTTGGGTTATGTTCCATTTTATTGGTGCGGGTCAAAAGCTATTTATTTTTAAAGATTATATTATCATTGAAAATAGAACTTATTGGACAAAAAATCCTTTGAGCTCAACCCAAACCTACCAGTTTTTGACATTTACAGAAACTGATTGCATTGACACGCACCCTTTACCCAACACGTCCTATCTGCCTATTTTGCCACCACTGTCTTAGACTATTATTTAGTATCTTAAAATTATACACACTGTTTTCGGAATTTCAGGTTTCAAAGAACATCGAACTGGGATTAGCTGCTTTACGTGGAGAAAAGGGCCCCGCATATGACAGGATTGTATTAAACGCTGGGATGGCAGATCATTTACTTGGATGTGAGGGTGCAGAAGATGTATCAACTGCACTTGATAGAGCTAGAGATGCCATTGACAGTGGAAACGCCCTCAATCGACTTATGGATTACATAAAGATTTCCAAAAAGATCAAATGAATCTGTAATCTGCTGGTGTATTACTTCTCTTTTTTTTAAACAGACACCGTAAAGTTGGCGCTGAAAAAGATTTTGTTTTTGTACCAAGTGTTAGAAGTTAGGATACTGTGAACAATACGAGTGAAAACAATTATTGGTTCAGTAAATGGCATACATGCTCATCTGTTTGTTTACAGAAGTTTAACATTATTAACTTTAAGTCAACAATAAATGATGTAAAATTCGAGGCCAGTTTGCAGCCAAATCTCTCTATAAATGCGAAGAAAAACACTTTATATTTGCAGGGTAGCTGCTATGGAACTAGCAAGACTCAAGACTTCAAATGGAGGTTTGTTCTTCACTTCCTTCACTGTTAGAGGACACGAGTCTGTAATCCAAAAGTACGTCAATCCGTTATCTGGGTTTCCTGAAAAAATTACAAGATGGAAAAAGGATTATAACTAGGTAAAGAGTATTAGATGTGAAATTAATGAGCAGATCGTGATATATGTAGGGTGGCAAAATGGTCGGGTTGGGCTAGCGCAAACGCTACACGGTTCCCTTTTAGTTTAAATCAATTTTACTTAACCCATTCGACTCGTTAAAGATAACATATAATCCAAGTTATATCAATGGCTCTGATCAACCAACTCATGCCAGATTTCCTAACGCAATAAAAAGGAACAATGAAGCGGAACACATATCAATGAGATGTACCTCCTTTATCATGTGCAAACCGCTCCCAGGACCTCTTAGGAAAAACACCATGGGTCACATATGCACTAACTTTTGTCGCTCCATGTTCTGCCAACACTTTCTGCAAGAAAATGAGTCGAGCAAATCAGCAAATGGCTAAGTTAGTATTACTAAAGCAATATTGTTACAAACTACATGATAACCTGTTTCAATTTCATGACCTTTAAAATTAACAAAATACCAATTGAATAAGAATCAAATAACACAAAGCATGCAAACCCAAATTCTTCTTGACAAGACAAAGAACAAGATAAAAAACATATAAACCACGAATACTGTGAAAAAAATCTTGTTAGCACTCACCTGGCATTC
The DNA here is from genome assembly GCA_026074375.1 of Tanacetum coccineum. Classification (NCBI taxonomy): domain Eukaryota; kingdom Viridiplantae; phylum Streptophyta; class Magnoliopsida; order Asterales; family Asteraceae; genus Tanacetum; species Tanacetum coccineum. The sequence continues at coordinate 115,949 of BQNB010000563.1, read as the reverse complement.
AATCAAAGTTCCACCTGACTGAACAAGATCATCAACTATCACAACATGACGTCCTTTAGGATCTCCCTCTTTAATGCGTACAATTCGTTGGTCACCTTCCCTAACTTTTGCACAAATAATCTGCAAATACAATATCCAGCTAGTATCAGTGAGCAACAAAAAACCAAACATTAATAATGGCGGAGGGAGGCGTGGCTATTATAATTATTATATGTGGCAGACTCATTGACTTGTCAATGGATCAATTCAGGTTTTGTCTCTAGAAGGTCAAGGGGTGAATTCAAAAGTATTAGCTAAAAGAAAACGGGCCAACCAGGTCAAAAGTCGTCGATATTGTCTTTTAATGCTCAAAACCTCCTAAATCAATAATCCACTGTTTTTGAAGTAATATATGTAAGGTAATCATATTGAACAAAAAAAAAGCTCCACGTCAACCCAACCCGACCCATTTTGGTCGGTACAGAACACCCACAGTTTTGACCCTCAACCGGATCTGGCCATTTTTCCATATCTAATAACTATAATGAAGTGTGAATGAGCTGAAAGTGGGTTACATTGTATTTGTTTCTGAAAGTAATCATTTGCCAAATAATAAAACAACAAACACACCAAGAGTATTCTGTAAATAAGGTTCAACTTCTCAACATGAGAAACCACATGACATGACTACTATCTAGGAGAGACTCAGGAGTATTACCAAGCTAAGAAACCCAAAAAATTCTAAACAGAAACGAAGTTCATTTCACGTACCATTGGGAAATGCTGAAGCTGCTTGTGAAACCGTTTCCAGGCACCATCATCTGGAAAAGCAATGGATATCTTTTCTTTCCATGGTGTTGAAAGAGAAAACAAGAGTCTTATTAAGCAAATGTCATATTGTCAAGCATTCAAGCTTCAACGCGAAGCAGAAAGACTAGCATGCAACCAGTGAAACAAATAGTTTGACAAGAAAATAACATTACATTATCAGAGTCGGGGAGCTGTTGAAGGCCTTCTTTTATGCAAAGGTATCCACTCTCAAAAACAAGGTATATAATTTTCATCAAAGTAAGTATCTTTCCTGCAGAAACCCGGTATGGGGAAAAATGTAAATTCTTAACAAAAAAAAAAAAAAAATTTTTTTTACACCCAACTAGTAAACAACTCGACACCGAGGATTATTAAAATATTTATATATATGAAAACTTGAGTGAAATATGAAAAGTCGGGGATACATGGTGCACGCGTATTAGCGCCTCACGGCAGGGCAATGAATATCTATAAATTCAACAATAGTGGGAACCCCCCTCCTTGATATTGCGAATGGTTGGACAAGAAATCTAGCAAGAGTGAAAGCTGTAGCAATATCCCCTTCTTCCTCCATACGTTCAGAAGTACCAGTAGGGAAGAAAGGAAGGACTAAAGTAAAGGATGAAATGAACAGTTTTGGCAAAGCATAACTAATAGATAGTTGCTCAAAGATAACTCCAGGAGACAACTGAATGATGCAAGGAAAAGCCAACATTTGCTCTCCTCGGGATTCCTATGTGATTAGGTTATTGACAAGTTTGAAATCCATCTTCAAATTTCCTAAAATTCCAAAAATTCATACTTCAATTATATATGCGCCTTAAATCAATTTGTTGGGGAATGATTTTGCTTTACAAGGTTACAGGAACTTGAAACAGTTTTACACTATTACGGTGTTGCAATTGCATTTTGATAGCGATTATGTGAAAGGAAATAATCAGAATCGTATACTCCATTGTAACAAATGGGCCACAAGACATAGTGTTCTGAATTGTGTGTATAAGTGTTTCGCAAATTCTGATTATTTAGAGGTTATATTGTTTTAAACCGACCAAAGAGAATTCTTATATTTATCAAGCAACTCATTTACTGATTCAGATACTCAGAATAAGTTTCAACGGACGCAAAACCCGGAAACCAACTATCAGCAACTTAAGAACACTAAAAGCAACTAATCACTTCTACAGGGCATTTGGGATTGCTTATTTAAACAAATATATGCTATTTTAAACATGCAGAAGCAAACAACTAGATGTAACAAAACTCAATGCGGAAGATAGTGTTTGGATTTGCTCCTACTATAGCAAAACACCATAATTATATACACAGCAGACTAAGCATACGGCTATTAAGAACTAAGAAGTATAATGATCAGAATTAGATGCACAACTCCAAATGCTTATGCGTCCTGCTTATTTCACTTTTCAAAAAAGCAAAAAAGTCAAAAGTATATTTTTGGAAGTCTATTTTATTCAAGGATAGTAAGACTGCTTTATATCATAATAAGGTGAGCTTTTTGGAGTATTTAGAATACAACGCTTATTTGGCAAACAAGCGTTTAGCTTTTGGATTTTGTTCAAACACTCGTATTTAAAACGCCAAGAAAAGTTTCATTACTGTCATTTTACAGTTCATAATTACAACTGAACTACAGCTATGTTACCAAACAGTTTGATAAAACAAAAAGCTACTACTAAACAAAAAGCCTTAAACTATTACCTTCTACTTAAAAACCGGTATAATTGAATTAATCTGAAAACGCAACAAAATGAAATGTACCTCCAATTGATACCACGCAGCTCGATAGCATCAGACTGAGCCGCAATCCGTTTCGCAAGCTCCTCCATTTCCGCAGCGTAAAACAAACACACTTTTTTCGCATTCTTTAAATTACCACCACTCATAGCTAACGAATTAACCGTTGAATTAACAGGAGGCTTAATTATAATATGTATCGGCTCACTTCCATCAGCACCTACACAATCAACCGTCCATTGCTTCTGCTGCTGATTGTAACTGTGGGCCCCGTTGTCTGAGAGGTGACAGTTGAGGTTAGTTGGGAAACGGTTACGCTGTTTATAAGATATGTGGAATAATGATGACGTGGATTTGATTAGTTGTGGTTGTTGTTTGTGTGGGAGTGGGAGCCATGGTGGTAGTTGTGATGATGATGATGATGACGTCATGCGGCGGAGATACGACGGTTTTATCGGCGAGTTTACCTGACTGACTGATACGGGTGAATATCTAACTTTTTTTTGTTGGTGGATAAAATTCTACTTTTTTGGAGACTTTTTTATTCTTTTTTGAAATGGTTTTAACGCACATGATAAGGAAGATACCAAAGCTTATATGTCACGATCAGACCATTCAGGTTGTGACACATAAACTGCGATACACTTTTTATTAGGGGTGAGCAGAAAAAACCGAAAAAATTGAAACCGAACAGAAAACCAAAAAAATCAAACCGAAAAAATCGACCGAAACTAAAAACCAATGGTTCGGTTTTTACTTTTTCAAAAACCTAAAAATTTCGGTTTGGTTTCGGTTTTCGTCCAAAACCAAACCGAACCGAACCAGTTTTATAATAATATCTAATTAATATAATATAAATAAATAAATAATAAATCTAATTTTTAAATTCATATTTACATTATGGGTGTAATTATAATATATATATCATAATATTTATATATGTGTTTGTTATGTACGTCATACTATGTGTATTTTTACTTGTATGTGTGTGTCTCATTTATATATTATGCACATATTGACAAAAATAAAAAATAAAAAACTAATTTTCTACGTAAAACAAGTTTATTAATATAAATTAGCTACAACCAAATATAAACGGTTTGAAACCGAAAAATCGAACCGAGAAAAAACCGCAAAAAACTGAGCGGTTTAATTTTTTGGTTTTATAAAAACCGAATATTTCAGTTCGGTTTCAGTTTTAGCCAAAAACCGACCCAGACCGAACCGTTCACACTCCAACTTTTTATCATGTGCACTTAGAAAAACCCTTTTTGAAATTTGGCTCTTTAGACTTTGGAAAGTTATTTAGCTTTTCATTTTCAGACTGTTTTTAGAGTTGGTGTAACTAAAATTCCTTTTCTAGCTATAAGTGTTATCATTGCATGTGAAACCTACAAAAGCTCATCAAAAATACCTCAATTATTCACAAAAAAGCTCAATAACGAGATATGAATAGTCTGGCCGAATGGCATGATAGGGGCGATGCAGTTTGCCATGTTGTTGGGGTACTGTTGGTATCAAAAATGCCCAACAACAAGGTGCATTGTGCTCTCTTATATGTTTGAGTATTTGTTAAAAATAATTAGCAGATATTATTTGTCAAATGTTTAAATAGAGATTTATGAGAGCGCTACTAGGTGAAAACGTTCATTGCGGAGTTGTTGGTGGTTGATAGCCCAAAACAGGGTGAAGATAATAAATAGCTAACTAATTATTAATTAAGGTTATCGGATATCACTTGAAGTTGTGTAATCATTTTTCAAAGAAGATTATTCGATCATATGTTTGGGTTGCACGAATACCTCTTTGGGATAATGTTTGTTCTTGTTTAAGACATAAATCAAGAACCATTCGCTTATAAGTGTTTTTATGTTTTATGTGTATTTTTCCATGCAGTTGTGATCTCTTATTTATAGGGGATTTACTCAAACCATAGTTATATGAGAGATTAATGAGCCCATTAATCTCTTCTATAATTAGCCTCTATGATTGTAGAAATTAGTGGTTACATGACTAATTTAAACGTGATCATTTAATGCAGTCAAACCTATCACTTGCATATGTCAAAGTTGTTACAAGTTAGTTGAATTCATTCCAGAGAGGTCAATCCTTCAGTGTCTTGAACACTCAGCTAGCTCACTGAAGAGCACACAAGCTGAAGCGTTCACACTGATAAGACTCACTGATGAGATAACCCGCCGAGGATACATCATTTGATGGATTACTCTCTGATGATGTCTCTCTGCTTACTACTCAAGGAGTACAATGCTACAGCCACCAGTCTAATGAATATTATTTAGTCCAGAGTTACACTCACTGAACTTCATCAGTGACTTGAATTCCTTTTTACCACTATCAAAGTCACGGTGTTCAGTGACCTATGAGAGTACACTTCGTACCCACACTTGAACTAAATTTCTAACATGAGTCATACACTCGTGTTATAGAAAAAAATGTTATCTTAAAATGAGTGTGGCCCGTTAAAAGTAAAAGACGAACGGTACATAACATTTTGCATTTAAGAACATATGGTACTTTTTTATCAAATGACAAAACTCATCGGTAAACGCAAATCATGAAAGCGAACAGTGTAACTTACTCTTTGGATTATATTGTGTGACTGTTTTGTCGTTTATTTTAAAAAAATTGTCTAATAAATACAACTTTTGTCAGCTAATTTAGAATTAACAGGAGTTATTAATTAGGGTTAATTGCTTAAAATGTATTATACTTGTCATTTTTTGTTATTGTATGTAGACAACTATCTTTTTTGCCATTGTGTCATTCAACTTTTAAATTCGTGCTATTGTGTGTATTTTGTGACCATTTTACTCTCACTTTTTTCAAATTTTGTAGGGTAAAATGGTCATTTTACATATAGAAATAGTCGCAGAATACACACAATAGCACGGATTCAAAAGTTGAGCGACACAATGACAAAAAAAATAGTTGTCTACATACAATGACAAAACGTGACAAGTATAATACATTTTTAAGCAGTTAACCATGTTAATTATCATTAACATATTGTATGATCATAATCAACTTGCCTATATTATATGCTAGTTACTTGTCTAGTCATCACCCAAACAACAAATTGAGATTATCATTAAAGAATCCCTGATGAATCAATTAGCGAACAAAATGTTAGTGTTTGTATTTTGTAATTCGTAAAGTAGAACACAAATGTATTTTTAATTAAAAAATGTTTAACTATAACGTTGAAAATTTAGTGCAATCGAAAGATATGATAATATTTGAACTTAGATTTAGAGGTACAAAATGTACACCCATTAAATCTTTGAACCCCCTTTATTCATATAGTTGTTTTCAGTTAGCTGATGAACTCATCAGAAACTTGTGCTCTTTAATGAGTAAACTCTTGATGTATTAGGGGAGTAACTCATTAGAAAGTTCTCATCACAGAGTAATACTCTTGAGTGAGTAATCTCATCAAGTAATGATACTCATCAACAGGTAAGCTCTTTAGTGAGCGTGTTGATGATATGATCTTTCAGGATCCAACGAGTTAATCGAAGTCGATCTTTTTAACTAACAGGAGCTCAAGAACAAGTATAGAGACTCGAATTAAAGAGGGGATTTGTTATTGATTATGGAATTTGTTACAGAGATTTGTTACAAGAGGATGAATTCAAAATAGCTAGTTGTAACAAGCTAATATTTTATATAATAAAAGAATTACGCCATTTCAAAGTTTTCTATCAGATTAAATCTTATGTGAAAATAAATTAAATCAATCAGAATGTTTGATTTTGTCACGTAGGCAAAATCGTGCGATCTGATTGATCAATAAAAAGTCAAAATTAAATCAATTTGGTCAAAATTAAAAAAATTTGTGAAGAAATCTGATGGAGAAAAAAACACATAAAAATATATGTGTCAAATTTATGAAAACAAAAACTTGAAAAAAGAGAATATAATTAATAAAACTTTAGTGATTTAATTTTAAATAAATTATATGAGTTAAAAGTATAAATTTATAAATTTACAAGTTTTATTATAACTTTAGAAAATAAACAAATAACCCCTTAAACTTTATACTTCTAAACTTTATATTTTAAAATACAACAAACGTAAACAATTTTTTACTCAAAACAAAGATTTAACATTATCTAATCACATCTCAAATCTACCCGAAGACTTTTTGGTAGATTTTTCGTTGTCGGCATGAAATTATGTTGTACAACCGAAGCACATCGAAGGTTCACTTGAGCTGACTCCGGGCTACCTAAAAGGGTAGTTTCGCTTAGATTAGTTGGCTCCCAATGTCGAGTCAGAAAACAAGTAAATCAAAAGAAAAAAAATTAGTAATCATTCTCAAGTTCATATACTACGTAATATATAAAAGATTTAATGAATCTATTATCTTCATATATTTCGATAATACTCTATAACATAACTTATAATACAAAAAAAATAAAAATATACATGTAGTTTAAAAAAACATAATGTTTAAGCCTATTTTATGAGGGTTTAGTTTGTTGTTTTTAGAAATTGAAGGTTTTAGTTTGTGCAATCAAGGGAATTGAGAGTTGTATCTCTTCCTGTTGGTATGAGTTGACCGTCATATTAAGTCCTTGTGTCTGTTACGCCGCCTAAGTTTCTAGTGTAATGATGGTAGACTACTTTGATCTCCACATGCATGTTGACTTCCAAAGTACATGTTAAGAAAATGAAAACCTGGGCAAGAGTTGGTCACTATATGAATTACAAACTAATATATCTAAGTGGGGTTTAGATTTAATTATGCTGGTAGTATATAAGTGTCAGGTTAATAGGTTAAACGACCAAAGCGACATCCGTTTAGACGAATGATTATTCAATGTATGTATCAAAAATAATGGTTCTGAAGCGTAGTCATGTTGCTCACAGAATTTGTTCTTGATTTATTATTAACAGGAGTTAAATAATTTTCATCACCTGAAGATTTATAGTTATGCTTATTTTTAGAGAAATTTATAACACATAAAGATTTATAAGTGAATAGACAAAATATACCTTTACTTGCATAACTTTGAGAAAAGTTAGATGGATTAGTGGCTGTAACATTAAAGAAGAAGAAAACATTATTGACAGTATATTTGAACAAAGTATCTTATTTAGACCCAAAGAATAATCTATTATATAAAAAAATCAAGTACCGTTTGATAAGTCATTCAATGGAGGTCTGCCTCTACGTTTTGGAAGAACCAGGAAATATTCTACTATGTCATTCAATGGACGTCTTCATCTGCGTTTTGGAAGCACCTGGACATCTTCTGATATGTCATTCAATGGAATTCTGCCTGTGCGTTTTAGAAGGACTTGCACATCGTTAGATATGTCCTTTAATGGAGGTCTCCCCCTACGTTTAGGTATAACCTGATCATTGTTTAATATGTCCTGAAAATCTTCTGCTATGTCATTCAATGGAGGTCTTCCTCTACCTCTCACTTTAACATATTAATGTTTTGCACCCGTCATTCCTCTCACTTCAATATCCTCTATTATTTCCTCTCACTTGAATATCCTTTTGTCATTCCTCTCACTTCAAAACAGCAACCAAACAAACTCGTTCGGATTGTTATTCTTGTTCATTTGCTATACTCCTATTCATGAGACCTATCAACCGCGTTGGAAATAATAGGGAAGGTAAAAGTTTGAATCTTTATCATATCATTTTGTAAGGGGGTTTTTGGGTATGTGTTTTGAAACTTCGTATCTAATTATTGTGTTTGTAACTTTCGGTTGCAAATAATGAATTATCTGCTAGCTGATTATCAGTCCATCAATAAGCTTATCACCACTCATTATGTTGCCATTTGATATAGTTATGTCCATCAATTAAATAATTAAGAGGAATTTGGTAAAGTTTATGACACTGCACCACCTGATATACATTACATACAATATCCGACTTGCAGTTCCTCTAGCACACATAAACTTGACGTTCCTCAAGGTATGTTCACCTTTTGTGCATCACATGATATACAGTACATACCATACACCTGGTCATACTGATTTTTACTATACTTAAATGACGGGTTTTTTTAAACCGGTCCGCAATGATTTTCTATCTAAACACACAATCTAAATACACCCCTTGAACACCCCCTTGAACACATCCCATGAACACACATTCATTTTGAAGAATTTACATAGCAAGATCCAACAAAGTACCAAAAAGCCATACACATCTGACCAAACCCACACCAAATTAAGCATAAAGTTATAAACTTTACAGCTTAAAACTAATAAAAAAAAAAAAATTACCAACACATGAAGAACCCACGATTTAAAAGGTGTTTTGGATTGTTCTTATCTGTTTTTTTTTTAAGGTGGTTAATCTAAATTTATCCAGGTTATTAATACTATTTGTATGCATATTTAGTAACCACGGGTTGCTGCTAATATAAAAGAGCTTATTTTTTGGTAAGCTATAACTACATTGTGGTAACAAAAAAGTACAAAATCTTATTTACCTTGAACTTCACCACTGCTTGATCCTACACGTCCAATCCCCGTATCATCGGTCAAAAAAGGAATAACAGAGCGGCTTTGTTGCAAAGCACCGAGACCAACTTATGGCCTTGTTGCAACATTGACATCAAACGATCCGATACCAACATGTGGCCTTGTTACCAGCACGCACTTGTATTCATCCATTTTTGTATAGCAACACGTGTTTTAATAGTCAATGGATCTTATAATCAGTTGTGGATATTCATTATTAACATCAACTATATTCTAATTAGTTAGAGTTTGTTTTACATATAACTCCATAACATAGCAGTATTTCATCAACCAAAATAATTATTTCGATGTCACAGTGCTCAACTTGATAAGCATTTTATAATCTTTTGTAACATGGAAAACCAGATAACCCTTGACAAACGTACTTTGTTTTTTTCCGCGTCTCTCTTAACCAATTCCCCCTGTATGCGTGTCTCGGAATCTCCATTTCTGTCACACCCCAACAATGGCGAAAACTCGGGAATGCAACATAATGATCAATCATAACACAAGGTACAAAAATAGAGAAAACTACATTGCATAAACTCTAAGTGCTATGAAGACCATCAACCTTGAACAAACTCAAGTGATGTCCCAATGCAACTAAATCAACAAATCTCTTAAATTTTATTTCATATGCCTCGCAGGGGCCATAACCAAACTTACATCCAAAAATCTCCAAATACACTAAAATCAAACAACAAGCAGCAAGACTTCAACGAAATTCCACACGGGTTACTTCTAAGTCTTGCTATTAATCACAAATATTCCTCTTTCACTTCACCTGAAAATGATACTCGAAAACGTCAAAAATTATATTTTTTTTTCGTCTTTTAGTGAATTTATTAATTAAATAAAATAATAAAATAATATTTTATTATTAAAAATCAAAAATCACGTTTTAAGTAAAATTTCTAAGTATAAACTTTTTACGAAATTTCGACATGACCCGTACGTGTTTACAACGTTTTTCCAATGTTTCAAACCTTAATTTCCAACACTTTTCACAATTCGATACTTTTCGACAAAATTCCAAAATCTCAAACTTTAACGTTCACCAAAATGTTTTCCCCAAAATAACGATAAATATCACTTCGTAAATACATTTCGCTTTCAAAAAGTTCACCAAAACTCTCAAAATGACCAAATATCGCTTATTGGGCCTCAAAGCCCAATAAGGGTCCATTAGGACATTTATAAGTCCAAAATACTATTTAAGTCCAAAATCAATGTCCATTTACATATATAAGTATATACTTATATGTAGAAACAATCAGGACCACAATAAGCCCTCCCGTTAAGCCGCGACTCAAATAGACTTATTGGGTCGTGAGTTCATAAACTCCAAAATACGTATATTAAGCTTTAAAATAAGCTAATAAGCTACGTATCGCTTTTGGTTACTACCATAAGCCTCAAAAATAGTCTACAACATATGTCATAACACAAAAATAATCAAAATCACTTTTCTAGTGATTTTGAGAAAGTATACGTGGCATATAAGCCCATATAAGCCAAGAAATAGCTTAAAAATAAGCCCGAATAAGCCATACAAGCTACTATAAAAAATAAGCATTCTAGCATCATATATTATTCAACCATCACGACCACAACATCAAAACTATAAAAACTCTCTTTTTCTTTCTTTATTTACACGAACCAAACACAACCCTTTATTTCGTTTCGCTTCCAAAAATTGATTTTCACAACGATCAACTTGTACAACTAACATCTATGCAACAAAATAAACCCAAAAGGACAAACAAAATTTAAATTTGAAAACTTACAAGAAAATCTTCAAATTTGTAGATTTCGACACGAACCGGACAACCCAAAACGTTGTTTAAATGGATAACCAAACACTAGAATCAACCCCAAATATTTATGTCATCATGTTTTCTTGATCAAAATTAAAAAATTATAAGAGTGTGTGTGATATAGGTGGCGGACGAACAAGGACACACGCACACTTATGTGTGTTTTTTTGAAATGAAAAATGATCAGGAAATGATCTAGTGGAAGCATATTTGTACAAGCACCTCTAGACAACAAGGCTAAAAATAAGCCTCCTTGTCTCTTTCTTGACCATTTGACCGGATATGGTATCCCATGGGGTCTCGGGTATTTCTTTTCGTGTCGAAATCACTTAAAAGCTCGTAAAACTCAACCGTAACATTTACCCCAAAGTTAAAAAGCATTTTTATTCACTTTAAAAATATTTTTCCATTAACCTAGAGTATTCACATGACATATTTTCACTTTAAACCCTTCAAAACTCAATTTGGACATTAACGGACGTGTCAGACTCGTTTTTCGGCATTTCTCAAAATTCACGGGTCAAACCACCCGGAATACACATAACACAATAATACCTTCCAAAAGGGATTATTTATCACCATAAACCTTAAATCATCACATATCTCATAAAATCACTACCGTCAACACGGTACAAAATCTGAATAAACTAACAAAAGTCAAATAGTCAAAGGACTATTAATGAAATATTCAGAACACAAAAAGGGCAAAGGTTACAATTTCCAATAATGAACTCTTCTTTCATCGTCTTTTAGAAGTATCCTTAAAACCTGAAGCATATTTTTTTCAATAAATAACAAAGAGAAAGCACCACTTACATTTTAAAGATTTTTCCTCATCGCCAAATCTGTAAAAACCAAAACTATCCTACTACGCTTCAACTTCTTAAACTCTCTTTCCAAAATTTCTACAGGTTTTTCCACAAAATTTAACTTAGCATCAACTTGGATCTCATCCAAAGGCACTTTTAGTTAGGGGTGTGCACGGTTCGGTTTGGGTCGGTTTTTGGCTAAAACCGAAACCGAACCGAAATATTCGGTTTTTATAAAACCGAAACCGCTCGGTTTGTGGCGATTCGGTTTTTGGGTTTTTCGTTTTTGCGGTTCGGTTTTTCGGTTTTTCGTTTCAAACGTTTATTTGGTTTTAAAATATTTATATTAATAAACTAGTTTTAAGTAAGAACATTGGTTATTTTTGTTAATTTTTGCTCAATTTGGCCTATAATGTTTACACAAATTTTTACAATTATCACATATAAATGAGTGACTCACACATGCTGATGTGAAAATACACATAGTATGATCATTGTAATTGAACTACTTATTGTCAAGTAAAACACACGTACACGACACTAACTATATATAATAAACATTAAGATAATATATATTATAATAATTTCATCCATAAAATAAATATAAATTAAAAAATTTTAGTTATCATTTATTTATTTATATTATATTAATTATATATTATTATAAAACTGGTTTGGTTCGGTTCGGTTCGGTTCGGTTTTTACGGTTTGGTTTTTGAACAAAAACCGAAACCAAACCGAAATTTTTTGGTTTTTGAAAAATTAAAAACCGAACCATCGGTTTTTAGTTTCGGTCGGTTTTTTCGGTTTTCGGTTCGGTTTCGGTTTTTTCGGTTTCTTCTGCTCACCCCTACTTTTTGTAACATTCCGTATTTTCAGGTCATTTTATGACATCATTCATTTTGTCATTTTTCACTATTTATTTTTTTCTTTTCTCGTACGCGTTCGCTTTTAAATTATAATAGTTATGTTAAATCGCGTAAGCTATAAATTATCAATTAATGTAAACGGACACCAAACGAATTAAAGTTTATGTCAAGCCATCATTATATTATTTTTTCAAAAGTAATAATTAACTTTTATATTTTATTTTTATCGGATACGTAAAGTGTATACGTTTCGCGATAAATTGCGTTTAGGCACTCCCGGAACCACCAAAACTTTCCTACGCTTCAACAAATACCCACATTTATACCCAATACATAAAGTTTACTCAAAATATATATCCTTTTGATCTTTGTATGCCGTAATTTTTGCATATATACAAGGAATACTCTTCCACTTTGGTCAAATGTGCAACATACCTCATTAAACCACACCATACCAGTGTGTCTAATTGACCAAAGACCCATCCCCTAAGACCCCAATAACCCATCCCTAAGACCAATGGAACGACCATCCAATGTTGGTGAGCTCGTAGGTTTGACCTTAAACCCAAAAGTTGTGCTAATATTTTAACAGTAGACAATAGTGCTATATGACAGTGAATATATACTAACAATCTAAGACATAGCATCCCCGCTAATCATATCTCAACATCCAATAATAAATCCGAAGTCGCAACTCCCAAATCACTAAAGCACCTAAAGGGCCTACCAGCTGGAGCACTATATTAGGGCGTATCACATAGAACCTTGCATGCCAAACACAGTACATGCAAGTGCCACACAGAACCTTATATGCGAAACACAATACATACAAGTACCACACAGAACCTTGCCATGCCAAACACAGTGCATGCAAGTAAATCAACACATAATATTCACATAACAGTCATAAGCACATATCTTGTCCCAAAAACAAAACCACATTTCACACAGACCAATTCAAAATATTTTAAAACACATTTGAGTATCATTTTCCCCCAATGGAAAAAACAGTAAAAAGTGGGGCTACGAGAACTCACCTTAAGCAAGCCTTTAGCAACCAACTTCTACTACACAAGTAAATGCAACGACGCCCGCACACGACCTAGTCCAGTTAATGTCTCATTTTAATCAATCACTTCCAAAACAATCTTCACGTTTGATGCATAGAGTTTAGACGCGTTGTACAATTACCCAAAACAGTTTTAGTGGCGTGATGGTTGACGAATTATCTCCACAATCATATCAATCTCATTCTTCGATAATACATACTTATACTATTTAGCGCAAATAGATAAGTAATATAATATATGTTTATAATTATTAATTATAAATATATCTCGACAAGTCCATTCGGTACACCTTAATCACTTCAAAATAATCATTCCTTGATTGAAAACGACACGTTTAATCACAACAAACACCTTAGGAAAGTTTAGAAAAAAATTATATTTTTTTCGTCTTTTAGTGAATTTATTAATTAAATAAAATAATAAAATAATATTTTATTATTAAAAATCAAAAATCATTCTTTAAGAAAAAATTCTAAGTATAAACTATTTACAAAATTTCGACATGACCCGTACGTGTTTACAACGTTTTTCCAAGGTTTCAAACTTTAATTTTCAAACACTTTTCACAATTCGACATTTTTCGACAATATTCCAAACTCTCAAACTTTTACGTTCACCAAAATGTTTTCCCTAAAATAACGATCAATATCACTTCGTAAATACATTTCGCTTTCAAAAATTCCACCAAAACTCTCAAAATGACCAAATATCGCTTATTGGGCCTCAAGGCCCAACAAGGGTCTATTAGGACATTTATAAGTCCAAAATACTATTTAAGTCCAAAACCAAGGTCCATTTACATATATAAGTATATACTTATATGTAGAAATAATCCGGACCACAATAAGCCCTCCCGTTAAGCCGCGGCTCAAATAGACTTATTGGGCCGTGAGTCCATAAACTCCAAAATACGTATATTAAGCTTTAAAATAAGCTAATAAGCTACGTATCGCTTTTGGTTACTACCATAAGCCTCAAAAATAGTCCACATCATATGCCATAACACAAAAATAATCAAAATCACTTTCCTAGTGATTTTGAGAAAGTATGCGTGGCATATAAGCCCATATAAACCAAGAAATAGCTTAAAATAAGTCCGAATAAGCCATACAAGCTACTATCAAAAATAAGCATTCTAGCATCATATATTATTCAACCATCACGACCACAACATCAAAACTACAAAAACCCTCTTTTTCTTTCTTTATTTACACGAACCAAACACAACCCTTTATTTCGTTTCGCTTCTAAAAATCGATTTTCACAACGATCAACTTGTACAACTAACATCTATGCATCAAAATAAACCCAAAAGGAAAAACAAAATTTAAATTTGAAACTTACAAGAAAATCTTCAAATTTGTATATTTCGACACGAACCGAACAACCCAAACGTTGTTTAAATGGATAATCAAACACTAGAATCAACCCCAAATATTTATGTCTTCATGTTTTCTTGATCAAAATTAAAAAATTATAAGAGTGTGTATGATATTGGTGGCGGACGAACAAGGACACACACACACTTATGTGTGTTTTTTTTTAATGAAAAATGATCAATAAATGATCTACTGGAAGCATATTTGTACAAGCACCTCTAGACAACAAGGCTAAAAAAAGCCTCCTTGTCTCCTTCTTGACCATTTGACCGGATATGGTATCCCATGGGGTCTCGGGTCTTTCTTTTCGGGTCGAAATCACTTAAAAGCTCGTAAAACTCAACCGTAACATTTACCCCAAAGTTAAAAAACATTTTTATTCACTTTAAAAATACTTTTCCATTAACATAGAGTATTCACATGACATATTTTCACTTTAAAGCCTTCAAAACATAATTTGGACATTAACGGACATGTCAGACTCGTTTTTTGGCATTTCTCAAAATTCACGGGTCAAACCAGCCGAAATACACATAACACAATAATACCTTCCAAAAAGGATTATTTATCACCATAAACCTTAAATTATCACATATCTCATAAAATCACTACCGTTAACACGGTACAAAATCTGAATAAACTAACAAAAGTCAAATAGTCAAAGGACTATTAATGAAATATTCAGAACACAAAAAGGGCAAATGTTACATTCTACCCCCCTTAAAAGAATTTCGTCCCCGAAATTCAACTACTAACATCACTAAACAAATGCAGATACTTCAATTTCATCTGATCTTCACGTTCCCACGTGAATTCAGGACCACGTTTTGAATTCCACCGAACCTTGACGATGGCAATCCTACTACGTTTCAACTTCTTAAATCCAAAATTTCTACAAGCTTTTCCACAAAATTTAACTTAGCATCAACTTGGATCTCATCCAAAGGCACTTTTAGTGTTTGATCAACCAAACACTTCTTAAGGTTCGACACGTGGAACGTGTCATGAACACCATTTAATTCCTCAGGCAAATCTAATCGATAGGCCACAGAGCCTACTTTCTCAATAATCTCAAATGGTCCAACAAACCTAGGTGCTAACTTCCCTCTCTTCCCAAAGCGTACCACACCTTTCCAAGGCGACACTTTGAGCAAGACATAGTCACTTACACTAAATTCTAGAGGCTTCATCCTCTTATCGGCATAACTTTTCTGACGATCACGCGCAACCTTAAGTCTATCCTTAATATGCGAGATCTTCTCAGCAGTCTCTTGCACTAACTCAGGTCCTATCAACTGACCTTCTCTAACCTCAGCCCACAAAATCGGGGAACGGCACTTCCTACCATACAATGCCTCAAACGGCGCACATCTCACACTAGAATGATAACTATTGTTATACGAAAACTCAACCAAAGGAAGATGAACATCCCAACTTCCTTCGAAGTCTAGGACACACGCTCTAAGCATGTCTTCAAAAGTCTGAATAGTACGCTCACTGGTATGTGCTATTTTACACATACCTTTTACCTTGTAAAACGAACCCAAAAGACCAAAAACATAATAAAAATGGCAAATATATGCTTGTTTTTGTGTTTGTATATGTGCAGGTACGGATATTAAAGAAATGGACATAATCAAAGCAAAAACGGACAAAGCCGGACACGGGAACGGAAAGAGTGCACAAGAGCCGGAAGTTTTCTAGCAAATGGTCAACAAAGTCAAACCTTGGTCATCAAAGTCAACAAAAGTCAACCAAGGTCAACACATGAAGACAAAACCTTTAGAAAACCAAAACAGCCCTCAATGTTAAACAAAATTCATAAATGGTCCTTGAAAAACTAACACCGTTAGTCCTTTTAATATAAAAGGCTAACGGTCGTTATCTTTTTAACTTTAACCCAAAACCATATAACTCAACCCATTTTCTTTTAATATACCCAAGCCCAAAGTCAAAGCCCGCTTTCCACGAGTCAAATGAGTAAAAAAAGGTAAAAACCCATCTCCTTTCACTTAGTCTATGTGGCATCAAAGATTCCACTATTCACTGTCTCTCCCAAAATTCACCTTGCATAAATCAAAAAGGTAAAACCTATCTCCTTTCACTTAGTCTATGTGGCATCAAAGATTCCAAGTACTAAGTGACAATTCAGCATCCGAAACGTCACTCAATGGCTTTGATTGGACACTTCTGACAAGGGAATGACACGTGAGCAACAAACAAACACACCTCTTGATGGAATTTTACACTAAAACACAGCCAAAAGAAACACAAAGCCTCTGACACAAGGATTGCCACGCTGGCAATCCGTGTGATCACATTCCAATCCAACGGCTACAAGTGGGTATCCAATGATTAGAAGATAATGAAGGGTGAAGATCAAAGCAAAGAGGAGCGTTTGTAGAAGGGCTAGAAGCTTCACTCTTGCCCTATAAATAAGAGTTCACCCTCACTCACAGGAGAATTATCTAGCTTAGGAGTAGGAGTAGGAGTAGCTTAGTATAGCTTATTACTTATTTTTCCAGCTTATTATGTTTTCAAAATTGTAATTTCCTTTTCAAGTCATGTAATTTCAAGTTTTATTAATAAAATTTTAATTCCTTTCAATTCTGCCTTTTAAATTCTGTCTTTATATAAATGCATTTTGGTTCAATCAAGTTTAAAGTAATCAAATTAAGCTCTTAAAAGCTTAAATGAGCTTATTGACATTCAAATTCACTCTAAAAATTACCTCAGCTTATTCTTGGAAGGGAAACCAGACATGGATGGGTTTCCAGGACCTCACTAGCTTATCTAGAGATTGTTGATTAGCTCATAAGAGCATTTGATAAAGCCTTGTTTGTGCAAAGGCCTTTGTAAGTCTTCATTTTCCTTTTCTAGCTTTAAAACTGCAAATTAGTTTAATATTGCTTATTTACTGCTTATTGCTGTTTAGTTTTGCTTAATAGTGCTTATTATAGTTGTTATGTGCTTATGATATTTGATTGATAGTTTAAAATCTTAGTTGCACTTATTTGTTATAAAACATTCAAAAATATTAGCATAGTCTTGTAGCTTATTAATTTTGCTTAATCAGTTGCTTAAATCTGTTCATTAGGTTTGTTATAAGCTTGTTATAATCTGGTATTTAAGTTTCAAAACTGATCTCTTAATTTTATAAGCTAAAAATGAGATTTCACATTTTAAAGGGGTGTTTGGTTCAGGCAGTACTAACTTAAGTTAGTACCGCCCTTAGCCATTTGGCCTTATAAATTGAGTTTTAATCTCAAATTTAAGCTTATAAGATTAGGTTTTGAAGTTCTTTTTAGGTTAAATAAGTTTGTAGATAGCTTATGTGTAAGTTGTTAGAATCTGTTAGCATAAGCTCAGGATCTTAAATGTTTTTAGTTCAATACTCTTCTAGTTGTCTTTATTACTCTTTTTGCTCTTCATTTGGTTCTTAAACAATGATGAAACAGGTTTTAAAGGTCTGCATTAGTTAGTTTTGAATTTTGGTAACTTTAAGTGTCAATTGCATCAGGTAGTTAAAATAGATATTTCAGCCATTTTTAGCTTAAAATTCAGCAGGTTAGCCTTAGATTTAGCTTTTAATTTTTAGTATACAAGTAGTTTTTAGGCCATATAAGATCTGTTTGAGCTTATTTGGTAGTAAGCAGCTTATTTGCTTAACAGTTTTTAAGTCTAAAAATAATACTTTGTCTTTTTATTCAAAAACCAAAAATAGAGTAAAATGAATTTTCAGCTTTTTCAACTAGCTTTTTCATTGATCATTTGAGTTTCAAAATAGTTTTCAAAATTTGTTTCAATTAGTTTATAGGTCAAGGTTTAAGCTGGTATAAGCCAAAAGTCCATAAGGATCTTTAAGCTTATCTAAAAATAAGCTCAAAGTTGCCCTTATAGCCTGTTTTGTTAACAGTTTTTCACCAAACTGCTTATTTGAGATTTTAAGATTATAAGCCCTTAGTTTCTGCTTAATTTCTTCTTTAACTAGCTTATTAGGTCAGATTTAAGTAGTTTATAGCTTATTAGGATCAGTTTTAGCTTATTTTGTCTTTTTATTAAAAAACCAAAATCATAGTTAATCTGTACAAGTAGCCTTTTCAGTTAACTTTTCAAGTGCTTATTTGAATTTCAAAATTCATCTTGTTTGTAATTTTATGTAGCTTTTTAACTAGTCTTTAAGATGGTATAAGCTAGAAAGCCATAAGGTTTCATTTTCTTAGTTGAAAATAAGCTCAAAAAGTTCTTAACAGTTTGCTTGGCAAATAGTTTTAGTATAAGTGCTTTTTAGGATTTTTAGCTTATGGCTTATCCATTTTGCTTATTTCTAGTTTAGTTTAGCTTATTAGGTTAGTTTTAGGATAGTGATAGCTTATTTAGTTCTAGCTTTAGCTTATATCCGTTTTTAGCTTATCAAGTTATGATAAAATACTAGTTAAGCATTATGTCTGTTTAATAAGCTATTTTCAGCTTAATTTTGATTTTTAAAAAATATGTTTTCATTAAAGTTTTTTGTTTTTAGTTTTTTTTACAACTTTGCTTTTTAAAGTTTTTGCAAAAATAAAAAATAAAAAGGGAAGAGGGAAAATTCAGGGTGGGCAAGGCTCGAACCCTGAACCTCTACCCTCCTCAACCTTTATAAACGCCTCAACACACACACCACTAACCAACTTGCCCTTGGGACTTTTACGTCCAAGTTTGCAAACACATTGACTTTAACCTCTTTTTGGCTTATTATTTCTATAAGCACTTCGAGTGCTAGTTTGCTTTTTCCCGGCTTATTTAGTTTAGTATTTTAGGATTTTTCATTTTTCCTGCATTTCTTTTATCATTAGCTATTTTTAGGAATTTTCTAGGATTTTTAGCTTAAAGTTTTATAATTTTCATGAATTAATTTTGTTAAAAACTTTAAAAAATCATAAAAAATAGAAAAATAATCAAAAAAATAAAATTCTTTTTTTATAAAATTTTCTTTTATCATATTTTAGGCTTAGGATTTAAATTTACTTTCGTAGGGTTAATATTTTGAAATTTCACTTTTTAAAGAACGGGATTTCGTTCCCGTTCTTGTTTTCTTCATTTTTAAGCTTTAAGTACCCTCGTTTTAGAATTTCCTTAGCTTTTTATTATTAGTTAGTAAATTAGGATTGGAAAAAGTAGAAAAATAATTTTAGGATTAATTTTTGATAATTTAGGATTTATTTGTCGCGTTTCTTAAATTCCCGTTATTGTTTTTGTACTTAATTGTTTTCCCTTGCATGCTTTATTTGATTTTAATTGTAGAAATAGATAAACAAATCAAAAATCTTTGAAACCATTCAAAACGCGCGATCACGGACTTAACCGATTCTCAATTCACACTTCGTCGAGGGAAAACGACCCTGGAGGTTTTTGAAACTACTTTGGTTAAAAGTTTGTTTCTAGAACCCGACGGAAAATACTTACTATACTATAAGTGATCTAATCCTTATATACTTATATATAATATTATATAGAGTGTGTTCGGACAGCAATCACTCACTCTGACCATCGGTCTGAGGGTGATAAGTCGTACTCATATCTAAGCGAGTTCCTAATGCCTCTTGCATTGACTGCCAAAACCTTGATGTGAAACGACTATCACGATCCGATATAATCGAGATCGGCACACCATGTCTAGCAACTATCTCATTTAAATACAATCTAGCCAACCTTTCCATCTTATAATCCTCACGCATAGGTAGAAAATGAGCAGACTTAGTCAACCGGTCCACAATGACCCAGATTGTGTCATGCCCACTACTAGTCCTAGGCAACTTAGTCACAAAATCCATAGCTATCCCTTCCCATTTCCATATGGGAATCTCAGGTTGCTGGAGCAGGCCAGATGGCCTTTGATGCTCAGCCTTAACCTTCAAACAAGTCAAACACCTACTAACATACTCAGCTATATCCTTTTTCATTCTAGGCCACCAATACCTATCTCTCAAATCATAATACATCTTATCAGCTCCTGGGTGTACAAAGTACTTTGACTTATGGGCTTCATCCATTATCAGGGTTCTCACATCACCCTTCAAAGGCACCCATATTCGATCCAGGTAATACAACGCTCCATCATTCCTAAGTTCAATCATCTCATCCAAACCTTTCTGCAATCCAGCAGATTCATCCACAGCCTCCTTCTGAGCCGTCAGTATCCTATCCTTGATACTTGACTGAAGGATCATATTCATAGCTCTAACTCTCTTAGGCTTTACTCTTTCTTTCCTACTTAGGGCATCAGCCACCACATTCGCCTTACCAGGATGGTAGCGAATTTCACAGTCATAATCACTAAACAACTCTATCCAGCGACGCTGTCGCATATTCAACTCTTTCTGACTAAAGATATGCTGAAGACTCTTATGATCCGTATAGATGACACTCTTTGTCCCATACAGATAATGTCTCCAGATCTTAAGTGCAAACACAACCGCACCCAACTCTAAATCATGGGTAGTATAATTATTCTCATGAATTTTCAACTGCCTAGACGCATAGGCTATCACTTTACCTCTCTGCATTAACACACAGCCTAGTCCTATCCCGGACGCATCACAATATACTACAAAATCTTCCGATCCATCGGGGAGAGCTAGAACAGGCGCATTACACAACTTATCCTTCAAGGTCTGAAATGCCAATTCTTGTTCCTCACCCCAATCGAAAGTCTTACTTTTCTGAGTCAAGATAGTAAGAGACTTAGCTATCTTAGAAAAGTTCTCAATGAACCTACGATAATACCCAGCCAATCCTAAGAACGAACGAACCTCAGTCGGAGTTCTAGGGGCTTTCCAATTCTTAACAGCTTCAATCTTACTAGGGTCCGACCATGAATACCATTACTACTTTAATCACATCCCAAGAACCTGCATCTTCTCTTAGCAAGAATTCACAACTTAAAAACCTTTAGCAAAAGTTTCTCCTTTTTGAGCAGTTCCAAGACTAACCTTAAATATTCTACATGCTCCTCTTGAGTCTTAGAGTAGATTAAGATATCATCTATAAACACTATCACAAACTTATCAAGATACGGCCTACAAACTCTATTCATCAAATCCATAAATATTGTTGGTGCATTAGTCAGACCAAAGGGCATTACAGTGAACTCGAAATGTCCGTAACGAGTTCTAAACGCAGTCTTTGGTATGTCATCCTTGTGCACTCTCAGTTGATGGTATCCAGACCTAAGATCTATCTTCGAGAAAAACTGCGACCCTTGCAGTTGATCAAATAGATCATTAATTCTAGGAAGTGGATAACGATTCTTTATAGTCAACTTGTTCACTTCTCTATAATCAATGCACATCCTAAAAGAACCATCCTTTTTCTTACCGAACAACATCGGCGCTCCCCAAGGCGATGAACTTGGTCGAATGAAACCTTTGTTTTGGAGTTCCTTGAGTTGTCCTGACAACTCCTTCAATTCAAATTGTGTCAAACCATATGGAGACTTTGCTACCGGCGTTGCTCCATGGGTTAACTCAATTTCCCGAATAGGCGGTAATCCAGATAGATCATCTGGGAATACCTCAGGAAAATCTCTAACCACAACAATCTCTTCTTGTTTCTTATCACTAGCCTTAGCACTCATCAACAATCTCGCTTTCTCTTTCGGTCTCTCTCCCACTACTCTAAGCACCTTGCCATCTGGTAGTGGTATCCTCACTACCTTCTCATGGCAAATTATATTAGCCTTATAATTAGACAACTAGTCCATACCTATAATCACATCAAAACTCCTATGTCCAAAAGGTATCAAGTCGATGTTAAATACATGACCCTCGATTTCTAGTTTGCAACCCTTAATAACCTTATCAATCTCAACTAGTTGTCCGCTAGCTATCTCAATCTCATATTTGAAACCTAATTCGCTGGGCTCTAAGCCTAACAGAGGTATGAAGGTAGTGGAAACAAAACTATAGTCGGCACCAGAGTCAAATAAGGTAGTGGCAAAATGATTGTTCAAAGTAAACATACCCGTCACAATGTTCAGATCCTGGCGAGCTTCCTCTGCTCCCAACATGAATGCCCTACCCTAGCTGGTGTCCCCTTGTTTCTACGACCCAAACCCGCGTTATTAGCAGCAACAAGATATGGATGATTTTCTTCCGGCCTCGAGCCCTAATCGAAGTCCTAAGACAAGCTGGCCTGACATGGTCGGTACTACCACGCTCATAACATGTCCTAATAGTTGGGTTTCTAGCATTGACGGGATTCACATTCCTTGGCACACCTCTACAATCCCTCGCCAAATGACCTGGGCGGTTATAGTTGAAGCATGTGCGACAAGGTCCACCGGGTGCATAGTAGGAGTTGCAGGTGGTACACTTGGGCTAAGTACCCGTATTCTCTCTTCCTACATGGTTCACAGTAGTAGCAAAAGCATTCACAGTCCTAGTCCTCTTATTGTTATCCCTTCCACTCTTATCCTTGCTAGGTTCCCCCACATTACCCCTATTCTCAATCTTCTTAATTGATCCATTCCTAACAGCCTCATTAGTTAGTGCACCAGAAATCTGCACAGTCTTTTATATTGACTTTGGCTCCGTTGCTGCCACCATCCTACGGATCTATGGAGCAAGGCCATACACATATCTCTCAATCATCCTACTCTCAGGAGTTACCAAATGAGGAACTAACCTTCCAAAAGGGATTATTAAACACAATAAACCATAATTCATCATATATCTCATAAAATTATCACCGTCAACACGGTACAAAATCTGAATAAACTGACAAAAGTCAAATAGTCAAAGGACTACTAATGAAATATTTAGAACACAATAAGGGCAAAGGTTACATTTTTCAACGTAATATTCCCGTCATGTTTGAAAACCCCCCACATTTCTTATATCTCACTTATTTTGAACCGTTCGACATCAAACACAAATCGAAGTTTGTCTAAATCTTCGGGTTTCTATCGCCGCTTTGATAGAAACCACCGTAAGATTGGTTGACGAATCACCAATGGATGACATTTTTTGAGAGCGGGTTTTGCGTTTTTAAAGAGTATGTTTGTGTTTTTAAGAGTGTAAATTACCCCCAACACCCAACCTCTTAACATATACTAACAATGGGGTGTTATTTTCGGACTTAGGGACAAAGGAAACGCCAAGAAACAACCCATAACCGTTCTACCATGTCTGCTGCTGCTTTTCCTAATGTTAAAAAAACCGATTTGAAAAACTAATTCGGTTTAAACCGGTTTCAAACCGGTCGATATAATAAAACAAAAACCGGTTTTTAAACCGGTGGTTCGGATCGTCTAAAACCGGTTTTTTATGTAACAACAAACTAATTAACTCCATTTATATATCTCCATGATGAAAAAATTTCAAGACAGTGATTTTTTCTTTCAAAAATTTCAAATGTATTTTGGATATGTAGCTTTAACTTGTAGTAAATTACATAAATGGTCGTTGCAGATTTTTATGTAATTTATTCTTTAATCTATGACGATTTTTATGAAAGAACTAAAATAATTATTTAAAGATGAGTTATTTTAGAGAATACACAAATTATAGAGATTTTTTTTTGAACTAAATCATAAAGATTGAATGATCAATTTTAGTCACACATTTTAAACTAAAAATAACATTCACTTCCATCTCATATCACCTCTTTTTTTTAATTAAAATCCAATTTCATTTATTTTTTTTAAAAACAATATATCTCAAATACCGTTAATCGTTATGCGACACAAATTACAAATTACGACAAACATTTAATTATTTTTCAATAAAGAGACATTTTCATATACTTTGTCACACATTTTAAACTAAAAATAACACTCACTTACATCTCATATCACCTCTTCTTTTAATTAAAATCCAATTTCATCCATATTTTTTGAAAACAATATATCTCAAATACCGTTAATCGTTATGCGAAACAAATTACACAATTACGACAAACATTTAATTATTTTCAATAAAGAGACATTTTCATATATTTTCGCAAACATTTTGTTTTCGTATTTTTTGAGGTTTTCCTGATAGGAGTTTGCATGATATATCGCATATAATATAACACCAATCTGTAAGTTCGAACACTCAACATGCTATCGTAAAATTGGCATAAGTATTTGTGCAGAACTCTCCATGATTCATCGTTTTTTGCATTTAAAAATAAAACAATTACCTTTAAAACCATATACCACACATAATTTTTAAATTTCAAAATAAATAAAGTTAATTTATAGATGTTTGAGAAAATACTTGATTTTTTATGTATCTAAACTCGCTTCATGTATCACACGTGGTATAACACTAATTGGTAGATACGAAGAGTGGACACGATGTCGTAAAATGGACATACGTATATTTTCAGTGCAACAACTAGCGAATCCATGGAGATGTATACAAATAATTATGCTCATTTTATGATTACATGTTGAATGCTCAAACTTAGAGACTAGTGTTATATCAAATGTGATATATCAAACAAGTTTAAGTATCAAACTTTTTTTTATTTTCTCCTACTTCTACAGCTTATATGAATAAATTGTACTTACTTAAATGTTTAAATATTATGTGTGACATTTAGTTGGAAAGCTAAATAAGTGTATTTTTTAATGCAAAAAATGCTCGAATCTTTGTAGTTATATACAAATACTTATGTTCATTTTATGACAACATGTTGAGTGTTCGACTAATAAGAATTAAATGATTAATCTCACAAGTAACATCAAGCGAGTTTAAGTATCAAACAAAAACATCTTATACTTCTCCAACTTCTATGAGTAAACTTCGTTGATTTGGAGTTAAATAATTTTGTTTGATATATGATTGTGAAGCTAAAGATGTGTATTTTTCAATGTCAAAACGGTGAATCATTTAAAGTTTTATACAAATATTTATGCCCATGTTACGACATTATTTCGAGTGTTTGAACTTACATATAAGTGTTATATGACAAGTGATATATCAAGGAAAATATCATACCGGTAAAGACCAAAACCAAAAAAAATATTTGTTGAAGTATGTGAAAGTGCCCATCTATTAAAAAGTAATCAAATGCTCATCACGATGATTTAAGTTATGTAAGTTAATGATTTATGATTTTCAATAATTTCTTTTCAAAATGACGTGAGTGAGTTTTAAATAAAATATCAATTAAAACTTTTTTCATTCTTTGAAATGAGCGAGTAACATTGCGATCCGCGCGTTGCGACGGGCGTGTTTTTGCTAGATATTTTAGCGTATGTTCTGTTTCAGATTTTTTTAGCAAGTTCAGTTAAATCGGTTGAACTGAGTGGTTTGGTCTGGTTATGAAAACATATTGCTACTCATTTTCTTATTAATCGTCAACATTCTTTTACAAAACTATACGTATCTTAAAGGCGTATCAATATTAGGCAAGTTTCGTTCGTAATCGAGACTCCTCTCGTCGGTATTTTTTATCAAAGAAGTAGGGGCGGGTATATGCACAGAAGTGTAACTCAAAAATCGCCCCACCCGAAATAAAATAACCCAAGTACATAAAACATCCAGTCCACTCACCAATACATAAACCACAAATCTCCACACGAATGTAACATATGTGTTACCGATCCACCGCCCAACCTACACACCTTAGCTAAAAACCACCATCCCCCAAGAAAAACTCAAGCTAAAGTCTAAATAAGATGAGTCGCACACGAAATTTTCAGCAATAAGCTCTTCAGGCACTTAGAAGATTGGTGAAAGACACTTCACTTACAATTTTATGCAATAGATCAGAAACTGAAGAAGGCTATGACAAGAGCTTCAGAACATCTTGTTTACAATTCCAAGCTGAAACGAAGTCTAACACCTTAACAGAAATAGTGAAAGTTATATGTTTCACTTCTAGAAGGTTTACAAGGCGGGTAAAAAGACTGATTTATGTCAAAAGGAATAAAAGCAATCCCTCCCTTATGAAAAAGGTACTTCCTAAAGTATGTATCAGAAGTACAACAACTTTTCCTAAAAGGACCGTACCTATACTTTAGAGCACGTCCTGCATTAGAATGGAATCTCAAACCACCTATGGATGCATGACACCGCGACAAGGTTAACTTGTAAACCCTAATCCCTTTGCCTATAAAAGGAAAGGGATTCCCAGAGTAAATGTCATTTCTTCCAATTAATGTGATACACATTGAAGAGTTCATTTATCTCTCAAACAAACTGAACGATACTACTGAAAGCGAAGGCTTCATGTTTTTATTCATAAGTAGTTTGTTTTGTTACGTCTTAACTTTGGTTTAGAGTTAGAGTTCGAAGGGAGATAACACCCCAATTGTCATTCAACTACCTTGCTATTCTGCAATCAAGGTGTGTCATAGATTCTTTATTTGTTTCTAATAAGAACCTATACATTGAAAAGTTACTTTTGTGTGTTTTAAACTTGTTATTTATATCTTTCATATATATATATATCTGTTTAAAACTCACTTTGTTAACATGGAATGTGATTAGTTTAACTTGATAAACCTTATATCACATTTAAAGGGACCAACAAGTGGTATCAGAGCAGTTTGATGTAAAACCTTTTCAAAAGTTTTATATAAATTGCTCAAAAGATTTTTAAAATCAAGATCCATTAAAAATGGCAGCAGAAGTACTACAGACTCTTGAATATAGGGGTGGCCAGTTTAATGTTGCTCCTGTACTAAAGGTGGAAAATTTTACCAATTGAAAAAAGTGGTTCATGTGCCATATCATTGGTATTGAACCTCAATTTGAAAACATCATTTCAAACGGTACTTATATCCCTATGGCAGTTGGTCAAAGGAAGCCAGAAATACAAGACACCAGATGAGAGAAAAGCTGCTAACTTAGATCAGCGACTCAAAAGTCTTATTATGTTTGTGCTTCCAGATGACCAAATGAACTCTGTCATAAACTGCTTAACTGCAAAATCTACTTGAGATGACCTGATACTATATCATGAGGGGCCCTCTGATGTGAAAGAAAGAAGGGTCATAGACCTGAAGATGTACTACAACACCTTCAAATTCAAAGAAGGTGAAACTCTAACACAAACTTTCACCAGATATAAAGCTTTGATGAATGAATTAGTAAATGATAGCATTACAATTTTTAAGCTTGAAATAAATACTAGTTTTATAAATAGGTTACCAAAGAAGTGGCTAGCTTTCTGTCAAAGTCTTAGAAACACAAATAATGTGAAAGAATCTGAGCTTGCTTGTCTATCTGGTAAACTCAAATATGAAGAAAACCTTAATGAGACAATAATTTTAAGAGACAAACAAAAGAGAAAACTGCTGTGTCTCTACAACTCCACTGCAACTTCCTTCTTACTCTACCGTTAATTGTCCCAAGTAAATTCAGAATATTCCTGATGATGAAGAGGATACAAGAAGCAGTCAAGAGTACATGAATGACCTTGAAGAAGAATACCAATCAAGAACTCTTTTGGCCAAATCAAAAAGATTCTGCAAAAAAGGTGCTCAAAGGTTCAGTGATGCAAAAGCAACTGATCAAACTGAATGCCACAAATGTGGCAGGAATGGTCATTTTGCTAGAGATTGTTTCTCAAAAACATCAGTTCCTTCATATTAGTCATCTTTTCAACCAAAACCTCTCCATTCTTCAGAACACAAACCTGAACTGAGGCATACAAAAGACTTTGAAGCCAAATACAACAAAGTTAAAGCTAAACTAGCCCTCCTAAATTATAGTGTTTCAGTGGCTCCCAACATCATCTTCTGGCTAAAAACAAGGGTCTTATTGCCTAAACTAATGAATGATAATGAATAAGAAGTCTCATCAGAAAACAAATGAAGAAAGTTGAAGTCAAAGCTCTCATGCACATTCAAATGAAGAAAGAGTTTATGTTGGCCAAGAAAGTGCCAGCAAAGGTGAAATGAGTCAATGAACCACTAAACAAAAGGTACACACACAATCTTTGAAATGGAAGATAATGAAGATATAAAAATCCTTTCAAGATTATTTGAGAATTATCTAATATTTAAGAAGAACAAAGAAACAATCTTCAGACAAAAAAATAGAAATATATACACGCAAAAACAGCTTTTGGGTATTAAACAAGCCAAAACTTGATCTTCTTACCATGCAGCATGTAAACATTGAGATTCTCAAAAAGAATCAACACTTAAGAAATAAACTGAAAGAGCTAACCTATTATTGAAACATGGCTAAACATTTATAATAAAGTAAATCAGTGTATCAGTGAACAAATTTCCTCTCAAAAGAAGAAAATCTTGGGAATTGACCAACCCATTGAAGATACCTCCAGTTTTTGTGCCAAAATACTATCAAATCAATTTTGAAGTTAAATACACAATCAAAGAAGAAAACCATAAAAGGGTGGTCACCTTAAAGGAACCTTCCTCAGCCCCTGCTAAGGATAACAAAAAAGTTACTTCAGCTTTAAAAACTTATCCAGCTCCTGCTGGTAAGTTAAAAAATGTGAAAATTGAAGATGACCCTCCCTTAGCTACTATGATGAAAGAACTCAATGATCTAAAATTACAACTCAGCAAAAACAAGTCATCTTATTCTAAAAACTACCAGTCTCAACAGGTTCCTCACAATTCACTTCAAAACAGATACAAAACTCTATTTAAAATAAGTTGTAAACTTTGTGGACAAAACAATCATCTCTCTAAGAATTGTTTTCAGATTTTGTTTTGCAAAAGATTCAAGAGAAATGATCACTGAACATGTGATCATGCTGAATTTATGTCTTCCATAAAGACTACTCAGCATCTCACTGGTCAAGGTAAATCTTCTTCAAAATATAAACCCTCTAGACCAGCAATACCCTTTCCTTCCTGCATATATTGTGGGTACAATGATCATCAATATGATGACTGTGTATACTATTCCATATGTGAGTTATGTGGAAGTTATGATCATGATACTCATAGTCATAATAGGATTAATAACACTAAGAAGGGGAATTTGAAACCTAAAACCCTCAGGCATATAACAAAAAATTGTGAACATGTGGAGGCAATGTTCATTATACAACAGTGTCATAATAACAAAGAAGTGTTTTAGAGGGGGAAGATCTTCCAAGGCTAAGAAACTGGAGCAAAAAATATTGTATCATCAAATGTTCAAAGATCAAAGACTCCTACTAAAAGGTGGGTGTCTAAACAAAACTAGCAATTTTTTTCTATTTGTGCAATGTAACATAAGGAAACCCTTCTAGCTTTCAAACAATAATATTGCTCAAAGCACATGATTTATATCAAAGGTTACTTGCACAAATATGGGAAGTACCAGGACCTAAGAGAAGACGTTAGTCTTGATTTTATCATTGGCTTACCCCGCACACAACGCCAAAAGGATTCTATTATGGTGGTGGTCGACCGTTTCTTAAAAATGGCTCATTTCATTGCTTGTTATACCACATATGATGTTGTGCAGGTGACTAACCTCTATTTTAAAGAAATCATTCGTCTCCATAGGATTTCAAGAACTATGGTTAGCGACCGGGACGTCAAATTTCTTAGCCATTTTTGGATAACTTTATGGCAAAAAATGGTTACTAAGCTCGAGTTTAGTACCTCTAGTCACCCACAAATAGATGGACAGACGAAGGTTACCAACTACACCCTCGGATCATTACTTCGAGCTCTCATCACCACTAACCTGAAACAGTAGGAAGATTTGCTACCTCAGGCTAAATTCGCTTATAATAGGCCTCCTAACAAGACTACCAGTCTTAGTCCTTTTATAGTCGTTTATGGTTTGAACCCGAAGACTCTGCTTGATCTAGCCGTCCTTGATACATCTTCTAAGTTTAACCAGGAAGCCAGTGACCGAGCAGTTGACATTAAGGCTTTGCACCATCACATACATTATAAAATCACAAAGTACAATGAATTCTTTAAGTGCCGCCGTGATAAGGGATGCAAACACATACTATTTCAACCGGGTGATCTCGTCTGGATTTATTTTCACAAGGACTGGTTTCCAACCAAACGCTAATCCAAGCTTAGCTCCAGATCTGATGATTCATTTAGGATTTTAGCACGGGTTAACGACAATGCTTACAAGGTCAGTCTGCCCGGAACTCCTAAGGAAGCAGCCACGTTGAATGCAGCTGATATTGAACCTTACTACGATCCTGCTGATCCTATTCCAAGTTTGAGGGCAAAATTTTCTGAAGCTGAGGAGGATGATAGGCAGGCTCCTAAAGACCGTCTGATATGATTGACCCGAACCCACCTCCAAGCCTAAGTCACATAGGAAACAAATGGGTCAGCTTGATTTAATCAAATCCTTCTATGACCTCATTGCAGATAATATCCCTACATTTTTTTCTACATACCAGTCAAGATGCCTTAATTCCATGTTATTTTATTTTCTTTATTATTTTCATTTATTTTGACCTTTTTTACAACAGTTATTTACTTTCCCTAAATGTAGCTAAGTGGGTGGTTATTTTTCCTTTTCTCATGTATGTATTGAGAAATCATGAATGAGAAAGGCAGTTCTTGGGTTTTTATTCCTAAAGTACTTCTCTAATTTTTGAGAGTATTTTTTTTCCATTGCTATCCTAATTTTTGGCAAGATTAGGAGGTGATCTTGGAAGCTGATTTGGGGTTCTCGCGGTGTTTCTGTATTGAGAAATTTTCGAATCAGTTTGCCCAGCGATTCTTTTGGGTGGTGAATCTGTATCTCAGAGGAACGTTGCTCTTAACTCTTATTTCGGGTTGATCCAATTACCAAGTTTCTGCCCATCAGTTAGCTCTTGGAAACGTTCAGTGTATGCTGGAACATAGTTTCCTTTGACCTTTAGGTTCCACAACTCGATTTCTAGTTTCTTGATTTCACCCTGCGGACAATACTTGTCCGTCATTTTCTTCTTGAGTACTTCCCAAGTCATCGAATATGCATCAGGACCTAAGGTCCTTAATAGACTATTCTACCAAGTCAAAGCAGCACCTAACAGAGGTGGCAAACTTAACCTGATTTTCGTGCCCTAGACGAAGTTTGTTTCTTGAATATCAACTGAAATTGGAAGATAATGATTTCTTCTGGCAACTATCTGTAGCTCTAAAGAAGGTTTTCCTCCTTACAATCTGTAACTGTCTTACAATAATGGATCTGTTCATCTCATCTTGTAGGTTCAGGTGCGGGAATATTCTCTTCTCTCGCCATTTAAGAATGCAGTTTTCACGTCCATTTGATAAACTGTCATGTTTTTGCTGGCAGCATTGGCAAGAAATATTTTGATGGCTTCAAGTCTAGCGACCGAGGCGAAGTATTCTTCAAAATCAAGACCTTCTTCTTGACGATATCCTTTTGCTACAAGACGTGCCTTGTTTTTCAACACATCACCATACTCATCAAGTTTTACCTTATAAATCCACTTGAGAGCAATAATCATGGCACAGTCTGGAGGTGGCACTAATTCCCATACATCCAGTCGATCAAATTCATGGATTTCATCTTGCATGGCTTGAAACCAGCAGTCTTCAATAACAGCAGAATTGAAGTTTTTCGATTCGACTTTGGACAGTACTGAGTTGTAGAAGCACCACAAAGCATCTGTAGCAAGTTGTTTTTGAGTGGATACCGATCGAGAGGGGTTCCCAATAATATTGTCAATAGGATGAGAATCAGTCCATTTTCGAAGATGTTCATGCGGCTGAGTGGATTGGTTGGGTTCAGTTGTCGTGATTACCCCAAACGATGATGCTTCAGAATTCGAGTCTAGGGTAAACACATTGACAAATGGTTTAGGATTAGCCATAAAAAAAGGATTAACTTCAAAAGATTGCTCAGCTGCAGCACCATGATGTACCGAAGAGGATTGATGATCCGAGGATGATGTTAAATAACTTCCTGATGGTGCATCTTGATCACAGGAGATGGATACTGATGGACCGGTTAAATTAACCGGGACTTGAACTGCATTAATAGTAGGAACCTGACGATCACCCGATGGAGTGAAATATTCATCGAACATTGGTTGGAACAGCAACTCTAATTCTTTATTGGTGGGAGGTACATATGGTATATCAGGAGCAGGATTAGGTATGAGCCCTGAACTTATAGGTCTAGGCGTCAAAAGGTTAGGTGCGGGTCCTGGACTAGAGTGTATAGGAGCCGTATGACCATTTTTAAAACATCAATCTGTAGTTTATTCATACTTCTCCCCCTCAAAAATTGCATATGAGGTTGCTATTTTTTGATTGAACAAGTGAATAAGACTACAATCAAAGGTACGTTGATCCACTTGATGACAGAACGAGCATGGGAAAAACATGAAGTTTGTTGATGAGAATGGTCATAAACAAGAAGATTTCTCTTCTTCCAACGATAAAGCGCACTGAAGCGTACACCTTTCTTTACTTTGAGGAACGGGGCCTGAAGTGTTGTCAGCAGACGCCATATGTCGTTGAAGAGCGAGGCTTGAACTGATGTGAACAGACGTCATTTTGTCGTTGAAGAGCGAGGCCTGAACTGATGTGAACAGACGTCATTTTGTCATTGAAGAGCGAGGCCTGAACTGATGTGAACAGACGTCATTTTGTCGTTGAAGAGCGAGGCCTGAACTGATGTGAACAGACGTCATTGTTCATGTGCATCAGATTTGTATCCCTTGAACCACTGGTTTATGAGATATCAGTCTTTTCGGCAACCAAACTTTGAGTCTTTCCTTTATAAGATTACAAGATGTACCTGCACTTGAGTTAGTAGTACCTGCACTGACATTAAGAGTTTGATCGCATTCATATGGGTTAGTGATATCACCATTTGAACCATTTGGAGGTTCACTGTCAACTTTGGTTGTGTTATCGGTGAACATCTTTCCAGTAGGTATCCACCTAAGACCAGCAATCTTGAAAATTCTACCCGTCGGTTTCCACCTAAGACAAGATCTAGGAGTGTTTGGTTTCTCATGCACAGCGGAAGACTTCTTGGGAGAAAACCTTTGTCCTATAGCAATCTGCCTACCAGGTTTCTGAGTATGACTCTTTGGTTCTACGGGTTTGTTTTTGTTTCTAGTCTTAGGGGATTGAACCTTAGCACGAGAATCCACCTCTTTCAGGAATTTTGTTATACAATTATCATGATTTGCATTAAAGACACATTTATGACACGTTGAGCAAACAAAGTGTTTGGAGTCAGAAAAAGAACTAGAATTCCTAGAGTGATCTACTAGCGACACACCATTTGACATTCCACAACTACTCTTAGATACAGGCAAACTCCTAGATATTTGATTGTTGCTCCTAGGATTTGGTTTGCTACCATTAGTAGTGTTTTGTAGACTAGTAGTATGCATCACACTAGGTTTTGAATTCCTATTTCTTTCTTGTGTCTTTTTCCTAGCTTCCTCTAGATAGTGATTATGAGCCATATCATTTGAACCATACGGTTCTTCTTGACTATTCCTAAATGAGCCAGGTGCAATCACGTGATGAGGTTTTGCAAGCACATATTCTCGAACTTTAGGCAAATAATGAGGAGTGACTGGTTTTGACAAAACGTTATTCACATCAACTTGGGAGGCAAACCGTGGTTTTGAAAAGTTAGGTCGTTCAGATTTAAACGCATTCGGTTGTCTAACAACTGATTGGTTTCTGGGTGGTTGTAAAACCGGTTTCCCCAAGATTGATGGTTTTGCAAACTTAGTATCCACGCTATTTCCTTTTAACTTTCTTAATTCGTTTTTCAATGCTACATTCGCAAAAACCTTTTCCTGAATCTGAGCTTTTAAATCAGCATTTTCAACAGTCTTACTATTTACTTGAGCAATCAGTGAGTCATTATGATCTTTCGTCTGAATTCGTGTCCTTTTGATAGAATCATAAAGTTCTTTGTAAGTCTGTTTTAAATGCTCATTTTCCTTATTTAACTTCTCATTCTCTGCAAGTAATTTAGCCACACTACTTTCTAGTTCAATGTTTATTGTTTCCAAAACATCAATTTCATGTTTAACCTTGGCTTCATTACTTGCTTCCTTCACACTTTTAATTTGATTCTTCAAGTTGCAAATTAGTGTGGTTTTGGCCTGTAGCTGAGCTTTCAAATCATTTATCTCAAAAAATTCACAAAACTCAGGAGCATCCTGGTTTTTACATGGTTTGTTACTTTGAAAACTTTCTTCCTTTTGTTGCATTGAAATTTCAAGTGAAATAGAATGTTTTTCAAGTTGTGAAAATCTGTTTGAAAGTTCATTATAAACTTCTTTTTCAACCATATCATTTGATCTGACAAGCTCAGCTTTAAGCAAAGGACTTTTTACTTTATATTATTCAGCATCTTGGTCAATCTCTCCTCCCCTGTTATACATATTTGTTGAATCACGAGTGGTATTGCTATCAACCTTTTCCAACAGATATGTGTCATATATAGGTTCAGATTGCTCAGTATGTTGTTGTTCATTAGCAAGGACATTATGTTGAGCAGTCAAATTGTACTCAGAAAATCGGCACTTGCGTCTTTTACTTGGTTAATGATATCTGCATCCACCGATGTGTGATTAAAGTCCTCTAATTGCTGCCTTGTAATTATGCCTCATCTGACTTTGGTCCCACCGCATTTTGAAACAACTAAACTCGCATCTGTGCTTAACTCGAAACAAACCTTTACTCTCTCTTGACTGAATTTGTCATTCATTCTCCTTCTATCTACTATCTTTTTCATGGGAGTGTCCCTTTCAGCAAGAGACTTCTTAACATTACCCATGTGTAGGAGTAGTGTTTCTCTAAACTGTTTAACTTCGATTCTAGTGTATTTAGCAAAATACTTTTCTGTCATTTGACTGTCATAAGCCTAAGTGAACTTGCGAGTCGATGAACAATCTTAAAATTGTTTGTTGTTACGCAAACGGCAAACCATCAGGTCTTCTACTTGAAATTAATATCTTGTCAAGTTGCTTTTCTAGTTGATCCAAGTTTCGTAACATTATGCCTGTGAAAGTCTGTAGCATCTTGTTCAAAGAGTGTCGCAAATGTCCGTTCGAAACACCTTTGATTTTTAAATCATTGTATGAAAGAACCTGGAGATGTGATTGAAGTAGTCAAAAAGATTTCATGCTACTTTCCTTTGCTTTGTGTTGCATATGTTGCAACTGATGCCATTCTCTCTCTTGAATGTCATTGGAAGCATTAGACATAATTGATTGGTTATGTTATGATAATCGTTAGATCGGTACAATGATTAGTGATTGTATGTTAAAAGTGATGATTGTTTGTTGGATTAGGTGATATGTTAACGTAATGAAGATAATGAAACTTAGGCAAAATGCAGTGAAGAGTCTTAGACAAATCTCAGTGAAGAAGCTTAGACAAATCGCAGTGAAGAAGAAAAATATTGCCGGAGTTTCTTTCTACCAAAACGCAATGATGGTCTTGAAGTAAAACACATTGGTCTTGAGGCAAAATGCAGTGGTCTTGAGGTTAAACGCAGTGGTCTTGAGGCAAAATGCAGTGGTCTTGAGGCAAAACGCAATGGTCTTGAGGCAAAACGCAGTGGTCTTGAGGCAAAACGCAGTGGTCTTGAGGCAAAACGCAGTGTCATATGAGGCAAAACGCACCAAATTTGACAAAGCAAAGACGCAGTCTTCACTAACAAATCCGCTAAGAGAAAACGCAAACCTATAATAAGACAAAACACAATAGAGTTGTCCTTTACCAAAATGACAAAACGCAGTGTATTTTTTCTGACAAAACGCAACCAAGAATGTCTCAGAGAGGCAAAACGCAGTGAAGAAAAATACGAACTTTTTCACCTAAAAATCACCATTTTGAACATTTTGCTTGGCTTTCTTGTGTACAATAGATCAAAAAGTTATAAACAACTATAAACATAACTTTACCATAACTTTCACAAACGTGAGAATCAAAGAGTGTCAAGAAAGGACATAAACTTCAAAAACCAAACTTTTGATTAAAACTAAGCAAGAAAAGCACACAACCTATCTATCATCCTGGGCTTTGATACCCATTGTAGTATATTGGACATCATACAACAAGCTAGATTAATGTTTGGCCAAATCATCTAGAGAGAGAAGTGGGAGTTCTAGAGAGCGAAAATCACTTAGTGTGTGGTGTAATAAAATGAACATCCAACCCCTCATATGGTAGAAAGGGGATAATATGTGTTTGGGATGCCTAAAGGGCTATGGTATGGGACTAAAGTGGTAAAGGCACAGCCAAACCCTAAGTCGTCGATAACTAAACGATTAATACTCAGGATACGGAGCTAAACCTATGCTAGATATAACCCGGGGTGGGACCGAGTTTTTAAATGGGATTTTCATAATCAAACATAGATGCAGTAGCCAAGAATTATACATGTAGACAGTAGGGAAAAATTGCAGTAATCAAGAAGGCTGGATTAAAAAGGAGATAGTGAGAGACATAAAAGCAACTGGACAAGGTAGGTTCTTGGGCTTGATATGTGGTGCTCGCTACTCTGCTAGTTGAGCTACAATAGTATCAAGTTGTTCCGTGCGCTCTCAAAGGCATTGTTCAAGTGCTTGTTGTTGTTCTTTGTGATGTCACCTCCCGCCCACCCCCCCCTCCCTTATGATATAAAGGACAAGACGTTGAGTACAATTTATATATAAAAAGTTATATATAGTCACTATATCTAGAGATACCATGCACCGTATCCCTCACTCTCGCCCCATCGCCCCTCCCACACCACCCCTTTAGGCCAGAAACTCACAAGCTCGTCGCGCGCCCCCAGACCCACGGCCTTAGTTAATTTAATCTAATTTTAAACTTGATTAGATTTTAAAGATAAATCTATTTTCCAAATTTGCCTACTAACAAAGCTATTTAAGACACCTTTTTGGTTAGAATTAAGTGTATCTGATAAGTTAGCCCCCCATGATCCATTGAAGATGATTTGAATCTGGTTGTTTAATGCAAACTGCGAATTAGGTCACAATTGGGATCTACAAATTCAGACATAGTAGGGAATTGCGAATTCGGATACCTAAGGATACTATGAATTTGCATCATATACCAAACTGCGAATTCAGACCATACACCTATTGCGAATTCGGACATTGAAGGCATTATTACGAGAGAGACCGGCCTAAAGGTACATTGCTATTCAAGACCACAATAGGGTTTATTGTGAATTCGAATGACAAAGAGATCTGCGAATTCGAGGACAACTAACATCTGCAAATTCAAAAGACACATAAACTACAAATTCATGGACTACTAGTTGTTGCTAATCTGGATGACACATTAACGTTGCGAATTTGTATAACACTAGGAACTACAAATTTGTATTTAACTAGTCCTGCGAATTCGGGTAACACTATCACCTGCCAATAGTTTACATATGAATGCGAATTCGTATATATCAGAGCGGCGACTGTCAAGATCGTATTCTTAAACTCTCTCTTGCTGCGTTTTAATTCGAGTTTTCATGTGTTTTTCATCTCAAAATTCATTTCATTTAGCCTGTGTGTGTTCATTCACAGAACATTTTCTTGCAACTTAGACCCAGCACTCATATTCAAGTAAATCATTCCCCAAATGAGCATTCCAATCAAAGTATCTATTAAATAACCCGAATCAAACATATTATATTCGAGTTTCAAAGCATACAGACATTCATTAAAACACTTTAATCATTTATCAACGCACACCCACAAACTTTTGCAACTAAAAACTCAAAAACGCATATTTTCGTCATAAAGAATCACTCAAATCATACACATTGATATCTTTATTAAAAACTGAATTAGATGAGTCTTTAACACCCTCAAATGAACAAAACCCCTCTATTAATTTTAGTTTTTTTCAGTTTTAAATTTCATGAACCCTAATTTAATTTTAGGGGTTTTTCGAAATTAGAACTTCATAAAAACCAAATTCCTACGCGCCGTCGCGCTCTTCCCAAGGGTAGATAAGGAAACAATGTTTTCTTACACTCACACTTAACGCTCGGAGCTATAAGGATTATCCAGCACTATTAGACATTGACATCGCCCCACGTGGCACGCATTCTTAAACAACACAGCATAGTAGAGTGTATTGTGTCGTGTGTGTGTGCCCAGAAGAAGAAAACGGGAGGGGTGTGTGGGGTGTTATAAAACAAAAACTTTGTTATTAGGCACTTTCAACACCATAAATGTGTCCGTGTATATGTTTTTCTAATTTTATGTGTATAACCAATTGCTTAGGCATAACAAAAGTATCTTCACAATGGCCACATTTCGACCCTATCGATAATAAACTAATATACACTACGTGTGTGTGTAACGCTGCACATCGTCGCACGCACTACGCGCCTGGCCGCCTTAATCAATAACATTTTTAAGGACCACTAAGCTAAATTGAGTCTCACTCTCACCACGCTCTCCTTACACAAACGCCTCTCACTCTCCAGTCTCATTGATTAAAAAACCTCAAATCCTTATTCTGAAATGACATTTGCCGAAGATTTTTGAACATTTTTCCCCACACAACTACTACCGCTCACACGTCTCCTCTCTCTCTCCCTCTATTTAAAGAGCTGTAGACGTTGTTTGAGAAGTCAAATGTCTTGAAGAAAGCATTTACATGATGAAGCAATGTTTTTATCCTTGAAACAATACACAAAACTTTTTTAAAAAGATTTCTTTACTTTTCAAACCATAAGCGCAACTCTCTCACTCGTACACTTGGAATATAAGACTCTCCGCCAGATCGCACCCCTCCCCCCCCCCCTTAAATAAAAAAAAAACACCTAACCCCACCCCCATCATAGCCCAACCCCCACCAAACCCCCCCTCGGGTCCACCTCCCACAACCGTAGACCTGACGATAATAATTTTGGGAGAGGGTCACAGTTTTTCTTTTTGAAAATACTTGCCTTTACAGTCTAGGGAGGACGGCAGCAGATTGCTATGAATAATAGCTAAGCCATTTGGCATGTTCTTGAAAACCTTTGGAACTTCTGCTCGAACTTCCTTTACAGCTTGTATCATTTTTGGAATGACATTGCTAGGACCGTAAATTTTATCGATTATTCAGAAGACATGTCATTCTTACTCCTTTTTATATTTTATTATTTTAACTTTTTCTTGGTTATAGTGAAATTTATTATTTTGTATTTTGTTTTTATAAAAAATGACAAGGTGTGTGTTTTTGGTTTTGTTTTAATAATATTCTACATATATACAGGATATTTGATAGGTAGGAGATACCACCTATTATCAATTCTCGCACGCGACACATTGTTGCAGGAGTCTCTGGCGTAAAAAAACTCCGCTTTCTCTACCAGCGCGCGCGCGTATAAGAAATTCTATTCTTTCTTTACCAAGTGCTTTAGTGAAGATGACCACCAGTACCAGTATTAACTTGTGGACTGGCAGTATTAACTTGGTGTTCATCAATACCATCATCCTGAAAACTGCAATCATCATAAGTCCCATCTTGATCTTGTAAGTGTGCATCATCAACAGATTTGAGTGAAGCATTTTCAAAGTATGAAGCATCCTTCCAAATTGGCATGAAAATACAATCTTGATCTTGTTGAGAGGATATGATGGACTCAGAACCTCCTTGTATACCTTTACCAGTGATTCTTCCTCCATTTGCTCCTCCACCAAAAGTAACATAACCTCCATCAAATTCTTTGAAATCTGAAAGGTGAGCTATGTTTCCAGACATGTGCCTTGAGCATCCACTATCTACAAATCCTTTTTTCATTTAGTTGGGAATTGATCTGCATACAAAAACTTATAAAGTTAGTTACCTTTGGGGACCCAAGCCATTACTGACTTGGATCTGCCTCGTGCATCAATATAATTATATTTGTTAAAGGTTAATGATGCACCATTGGGTTTGATAGGTCTCCAAACCCAACATGCTGAGGGCTTAACAGCATTAAATCCCCTTGCCCTAACAGTATTAACATTTGGCCTAACAGTATTAACTGTTTGTCTACCAGTATTAATATTTTGATTATTAGACCTGTTTGTTAATGCTGTATTCTTGAAAAAGGGCCTTTGTGCTTGATTTTGAAAATGAGTCTTTGGCCTAGCACAAGAAACTGTTGGTTTTGGGTGAGCAGTATTATAAGGCCTAACAGTATTAACAAACCTAGCAGTACTAACAGGTCTGACAGTGTTAACAGACCTAACAGTACTAAGAGGCTTTGCATTTTTGACAGTTTTAAGGCCAGTCCTCATTAAGACTGCTCTTGGAACCATATGTTTATAAGCATTAGGACAATTATATTGAATATGATCAAAATTACCACAAATAAAGCATGCTTTGTTATTAAAAACAAAGTTACATCCTAATTGATCAGTTTTCTGACCATTCCAACTTCTTTGGTTCCCCCTAGGTCTCTGTGACCTATACATCTCAGCATACCTAACTGTTCTTCTACTTGGTTTGACAGTGTTAACAGACGCTTCCTTAGTAGCAGTAGGTATTTTCTTTTCTACTTTTGGGGTAGACTCAACTTCTTCCTCATCATCTGACACCCAATCTTCAATTATTGGGGCATCAGTATTCTCTCTAGCCTTTTTAGGTTCTTCTAACCTAACATTATTAGCATGATTGAAAAACTTTTCTTTCCATTTTGTGTCTACCTTAAGTGTAGGCACAGCAGAGCTAGTTTCAGTAACAGACTTGGGTTGTTGTGTTAAAGAGTCATCAATATTCTCCTTAGAATTATTTGACTCTCTATTACAAACATTGGTTGGCTTTGAACTTGAATCCCTAGGACCATACCAATTTATCTCAGGTTGTTGAAATTCCTCAAGACCTGAGTAAGACAAATCTAAAGGTGTTGGTCTGTTGAGAATTAAGGGATGAGGTGAGGGGACAGCATTGTAACCAAAACCCTTTTTGCTTTTGTCAGTTACCTGACTTGCTAACAAATCATCTAAGTCTTTAGATGATTTTTCAAACTTTGCTAGCTTAAATTCAACTCCCTCTTTTTCTTCCTTAACTTTTTCAAGTTCAGTCTTAACTAATCCCATAAGATAATCCTTATGTCCTACACTTCTTTTCAATAAAGCAATCTCTTCAGAAAACAAAACTTCAGATTCTTTATATTTAACTACTTGTGCTTCTAAAATTGACAGCCCTCTTTTATATGTAGCTGCTTTAAAAGCAGTATCATCTAATTTAACTAGTAAATCATTATACTGTTTTTTAAGAGCTTCATAATTTTGCAAACAAGATTTAGAACAAGATTTGTCAATTGATACCTCAGAATCTGAGAATGCCATGAGAGCCATGTTTGCTTGAATTTCATCCTCTGCCATGTCACTCCAATCAAAACCACCACCATCTATAGCACACATTGCCTTTTCAGAGGCATCTTCAATCCTTACTGTCTTTGAGGAGTTCCCTTGGTTCCAACTTCTATTGTCTTTGCTTTTGGAACTTTACATTTCTAGCAAAATGTCCCATTTTGTATAGTTGAAACATTTCTACATTGCATTTGTCATATCCAGCTAGACTATTTTCCATCGCTGATTTATTTCCTTCGAGTCCTTGATAGAACTTCCTTGCCCTCATGTTCAATGCC
Organism: Tanacetum coccineum; assembly: GCA_026074375.1. Classification (NCBI taxonomy): domain Eukaryota; kingdom Viridiplantae; phylum Streptophyta; class Magnoliopsida; order Asterales; family Asteraceae; genus Tanacetum; species Tanacetum coccineum. The sequence continues at coordinate 73,451 of BQNB010000563.1, read as the reverse complement.
TTATTCCACTTTAGATCCATTTCTTCTAAATCATCATCATGAATTTGCTCGAGGGTTCATTCATGAACAAGTTGAGATCCTTGTGGTTGAGAGGACAGAAAGGCATAAGCTGTGGCATCACTAAAACTAGCAGTACTAGTTTCAGCACTAGCAGTATTAACTTTGGAGTTGCTGTACTAACTCCAGTGTTACCAGTATTAGTAGAGTTAGTACTGCTAGTACTAGTAGTGGTTAGGAATGCCAAGTTTTTGTCATCATTATTAGCAGCAACAGTTCTCTTAACTTTTTGCTCAACAATTTTAAAATTGTTGTACAAATCGTACATAACCAGGTTTCAAGTCGGGTTTGGTCATCAGACAAACTACATGAGTATTCCCATTTGAAGGGAGTTCTCAAAAAACTTAACATTTAAATCCTCTGACGAAGGTATCAACACAAAATTGCCAATTCAATCAAGCTTTTGAAGCATGTGTAAGGATAGAGTCCAAAGATTCTGAGCTTGTAGCATTGAAGTTTTCATACTGCTGCTTCAATAATGCCTTTTGTGTCTTCTTTGTAGCATCATTTCCTCCAAAACGAGCTTTAATAGCAATAAAAAATAGATTGAGCATCAGCTTACTGGTTAAGTAAGCGTTGTTTCATTTAGAAGAGCCACTAAGGAGAAGACTTCCTTGCTTTGAATCATTCTTCTTGAGATCGTTTCTTCAGTAGTTGAAGGTACAGTCATCTTGTAATAGCAGTTGATGGACACTGATTCTGGTGCTGTAATAGGAATAGGTACCCTATGGAATTTACATCTGTTTTCATTAACGATTCCTTTTCTTTTAAATGTTCAGAAATAGTTTGTTTAAGACGATCAATCTCTACAGACTATGCACTTGAATTTGAAACGGTATCATTACTCCTTAAATTAACATTTTGTCCTTCTTTCAAAACTTTAACTTGTTCCTTATATCTTTCAAGTTCAGCAGTTAAAGTATCATTGACACTTTTATTGTCTAGATTTATCTTGGTAAAATTAGCTACTTGGGTTTTCAGTTGTTCATCACAGAAAATACATGCCTCTTTGTTGGCAAAGAGTTAGAATTCTGAACAACTGCTTGTTGTGATTCAATCACATACTGAGAATAAGGAATGATATTGCTATCACTGGTTATTTCAGTCTCTGAATGGTTCACAACATTCGATTTTTCAGAAGACGGCATCGCCTGCACAACTTGATTAAGCATATTATTATTCTCATTATCATGATTGTGTACCTCAGCGAGAGCATCTGAACTATAATGAGATAAATTCGACATGAGAGCAACTTTGGCAGTGTTGAGTTCATCACAATCAGAGTCATATGCATCTAAATCATCAGCTTGATAAACAACATTGTGAGTAATGATAGTCTGTGTGGCTTGACCTTCTTCAATTCCCAGATCTGCCAAAAATGCTAGCTCTTCCTCATGTAGAATTTGACCATTTGCTTAAGCTTGAACCAACAACACTTTATCATTAAATCACGAGTCATCCTGTTTCCTGTTTGGTTTAGTGCATTGTTTGGACATGTGTCCTTCCCCTTGCAGTTGTAACAAGTAACAGTCCTTTGTTTCCCAGAATTACTTCCACTTGCTTTTGGAGTGTAGGTCCTTATGGTACCCGCAGCAAAAGAGCTTATTCTCCCTTGAATTGGTTGTAAGGTCACTCTCCCATCATTAATGGTAGCTTGTTGCCTAGGGTTTGATGAATTCCTCAGCTGGTTATTGGTAGTAGGATAGCGAGAAGTGACAACAGCAGTCAAGAATGACATCACATGATTGATAGCATCAATGGGATCATCGCCCCTCTGGAACACTGGAACAATTAGACCCGAGTCTGGTTGGGAAAATTCAGGTTGTTGGTTAACTGAGGGAGCATATTCCAATTGAGGGATGGATGATGATGGAGAATAAACGTTATGGTGAACTGATGATTGATAATCATTGGATGGATAAGTGATTGAAAGAGGTGTGGATGATTGATTGTTTGAGTATTGTTGAGACTGATAAGATGATCCATACTGTGGAGACTGATATGGTGAAACTTGTGGTTGAAATTGAGTGTTTTGGTATGAGTTTTGATGAGTTTGATAAGGAGACTGGGTCATCTGATGGGTTGCAACCAAAGCAAGCGGATCTGAGTTGCGTTCATGCATTAAACGAACTTCATTTGCATGAAATTCATGTTGTCCCAAGTAAGCATGAAGCTGATCAATGTTAGTTGTGTGCAAATCCCGAACCAGTTTGACATCTGTCACAAATTTGCTCCACTCAGGAGGAAGAGTATTCAAAAACTTGGTGTTCACTTGAAATTGTTCCAGTTTCATATTGTAGATGTTCATGTCATTGAGTAGCAGTGAAAATCTCAAGTAGAAATCACGTAGTGTTTCCCCCTTCTTATAAGCAAACTTATCGAATTCATCATAAAGCTTACACTCTCTTTCCTGTTTCGTCAATGAAGTTCCTTGCATGAGAAGTTGAATTCTTTCCCAAAGTTCCTTGGCGACTTTATGATTGCTAACCAATGCATAGACCTCTGGTGGTAGTCCTTGGAGAATGATATTTGTTGCCTTGACATCACAATCAGCTTGAATTGCTTCCGTAGCAGATAACTCAGAATATTGCTTTGATCTAGTTACTTCATTCTCCTCAATTGTAGGCCAGATGAGTAGACCATTTTCAATAGATTCAAGTATCATTCGTCCATGTTGTCTATTCATCATGTGTAGCTCAATTATGCTTTTCCAAGAATTGTACATATCTTTTTCAACTCATAAGTCACGGTTGTTAGCACCCGAAAGAATCGCTTTGTCAGCAAGAGTCGTCATTGAGAAATTTGTATGTTAAAAGATTACTTTTTGATCGAACGGTGGTAGAAAGAAATTGTGTTTGATTAAGTTGTCTTTTAAGTGTTTTAGTTCTTAAAACTACACGGGATTTTATAATTTTTAACAAAACTAGGAAAAGAAGTTAATGTTTCACGGGATTTTACAAGTCAAAGAAATAAACCGTATAATTTGGAAACTTGAGTTGTTCGGTTGATACTAAAAACCAGTTGTTCGGTTCAGTTGTTCGGTTCCAACTAAACTCAGTTGTTCGGTTCAGTTGTTCGGTTACAACTAAACTCAGTTTGTTCATCTTAATAATCCTTTCACAACAACTAAGCAAACTCGAATAAGCTCTTGAATAAGCCGAAAATAGGAAAGAAAAAGAGAGAGAAGAAAAGAACTTGGAAAAGGTAGATTATAAGAGAGAATTGGTTGAGTTACAATGTGAAAAATGCAGACCAACACCCTCTCCATGTGTGAGAGGGTTTCTATTTATACCCAAGCCTTCTAGAGGCTTATAGGCTTGTAACTAGGCCAAAGCTTGGCATAACTTGGACTTTGAGCCCCGAAACACGATCAATATTAGATACAATCCAAGTGCCGTTTGACCGACTAGCCTAAACAATACAATACCCATTTGACTATATAAGGACCGACAACATTTCTTGATTGACTAATAAAATTAAGGCTAAAATCTCCCCAATATTGAGGTCTCTTTTCTCAAACTCTCCGTAAATACTGGTAAAATCTAGTAGAGTTTTGCTTTTGTTTTATCATTGTCTCCTTAGACATTGAAGGAATAACTTTTTGACGTTTATGATTTTGCCTGTTTTTGGTCTTGTCTTGTTTGTAATGGCTTTGTTCATTCTGCTTTGTTGATCTTGAGTGTTTGAGCCTTTATCTATTTTGACTTTGAGTTCTTGAGATCGTTATCCTTGCATCCATCTCCTTGACTTGATCATCTTGATTTGACTTCCTTAATCATCTTGATGCTTCTTGACCAACATGCTCTACTTGTTTACATTCTGGTTTGACATATATGATTAAAAGTCTAACAATCATCCACAAAATATGATTCTTAATTGACTTTGAGGCCTCTTTGATGATGGGGAGTTTAGAATCAACTATTCTTGATGTTGAATGATTGACTTGAAACTGAGTAGAGCACGAGGTTCAGAATCCGAACTTCGCTGGGAATGAGGCTGCAACACCGTCGTCTAAACCTGAAATAAGACAGTTAGCAATAAAAGATGAGATTTTCAATACAGGACTACTTTTTTGTACAGAACCTACAGAACCAGCTTTTTTACTCCTAATCATGCATGATGTACATCATATCAATGCAAGATGACATTTTTGTAAATATTTACTATTTGATACAATTATTTTAAAATGATGTAAGGGCAATAATAGAATTACAAATAATAGTTTTTACTGAAAACCGTCCCACTTTTTTAGACCTTATTCAAGGTATGTTACTTAATATTTATTTCTCTCACATGTCTTCCACTCAATCCCTTCTTATTCACCTTTCAGATCTATCTTTTTGCTTTCTTTGACTCACAATCATCGCCTCCCAATCAATACCCTCACATCGAATGATTTGTGAAATCGACACCCCAAACCTCTGTTGGGATTCTAGATTTGATGAGACAAAATAAATAAAAGAATGAAACATAAGGACTAAATCTAGCAGATCAAAATTCTACAAGTTGGTGGAGAATTATGAAGATTTGGTCAAAGTTTACAAGATTAAGATTAGGAAAGTATTTAATTAGTTTAAATTGTTTCCTTATCATATTAGGAAAGTATTTAATTAGTTTAAATAGTTTCCTTATCATATTAGGAAAGTATTTAATTAGTTTACATAGTTTCCTTATCATATTAATTTACTTACTTTGTAAGTCATGATCTCTCCCTATATAAAGAGATCATAGACATAGGTTTTAGAGATACATGTTCGGCTTCACAGGTATTGAGAATCTCGATATATTAACGCATTTTGATCACTCTTATACCATTTTCTATAAGCTTGCGGATCAAACTATTCTAAACACTAGTAATTCAATTAATGCTCATTAGCGATAGTTTTGTTGAATATTTTTTTATGACATGGGTTGGTTTTAGTTTAATGGTGTTTTGTTTAATTTGACAGGTTGGTTCAACGTTGACGATTTCGAGGTTGAAGAAGAAATCCCATCCGATTTTCCACGCTAGTATTGTTATGATGATTTTTGTTTAATAATTAATTTAAGATTGGCATAATTTGAAAAACAACGGGAAGACGGCAGTGAGAATGGAGAGATCAACGACTGCATTTATTTTGTTTTAGAAATAGTGCATATATGTTATCGAAAGTCGTGCACATATGTTCTAATGAATTTGACGAGAAAGCGCAGCGTGCACATATGTTTTTGCAAGTAGGGGATAAGTTTTTGAAAGTCGTGCACATATGTTATAATGATATTTTTGAAAAAGCGCAACGTTCACATATGTTCTTGGAATGGCGTTCATATGTTTTAAAGAATTTGATAAGAAAAATAGGAGCTGTGCATATATGTTTTCATGAGTGCACTAGTTTATGGCCATGATGTACACACTCGTTTATTTTAACAAGAAAATTGTGTTTGATTTGTATTTCATTTATATCAAATATTTGTATTTGTATACTATTTATGTATATGTTTATTTTTTTGTCATAAATTTCAAAGATTAAAAAACATAAACCATAAACGGATAAGGATCCTCTCATGTTCATTTTGAACATGAGAGGTCATGTTCAAGTTTATGTGAGTGAAGATTTGAAATTAAATAAAACAAAAGTATTATAATGATGGCCCACTTTTTTTTCCTTTTTTCTACTCACAACCATATATCAAATTACCCCTCATGTTTATTTTGAACATGAGAGGATCTTTTTCCACCATAAACATATGTGTCATTTACCAAGAAAAAAATAAGTTTGATGTATAGTAGAAACATGGAATTTACAATATTAAAAAAAACATTTTGACATTGAAAGTTCTTTTTGAAAAATTGTGTTCAACGATTTTAAAAACATGATAGAAGACTTCTCTTCTATTTTAGAGTAAGCGCACTGAAGCGTACACTTCCCTATTACATTCGGGACCGAGTTATGCACTGAAATGTACATAAGTCATTGAGAAAAATTTAGAAATGACATGTTTTGAAAGCATTTGAAACTCTCGCTCGAACTTCATTTACACGCCCGTGTCGATGTTAATCAACATTTTTAGGTACGTAAATGTTATCGATTCCAAGAGACATGTCGAGAAGATTCTTTTTGGTATTTTTGAAATTTTTTGATTTTATATTTTGTTTTTCTAGGTTTTATATTTTTCTATTTTCTTTTTGTTGGTTTTATATTTTTGTATTTTCTTTTTCAAAATTTTTTATAAATAAAAAATAAAGAGAGAATAAAAATATTTACAAATTGATGTTTGATGGATCAAGCAGATTCAATTGCCAGAACCTCCAGTTCATCTGGAGTCAAACATCTCATACCGAGTCGTCTGACAAGATACTTAGGGCCCGTTTGGTTCGTAGAATGTTTTGTCAAAGAATTAGAATTTATCAAGGATTGAGAATCTTAAAGAATTGGAATGTCAAAATTCAAAATATGTCATGTGTTTGGTTAGGAGAAAGAAATAAAATTCCATGTCAGATTTCTGTTTGGTTTACAAAATTCAAAATATATCATGTGTTTCGTACATTATTAAAAAAATTGTTTTAAATTTTATTCTTACATTATTTTAAAAAAGATTTTTTTTAAATTAAAATATTTTACTTTATAAAGTATTAAATTTACCAAGTAAAAATATTCTTTTTTTTTAAATATACTTTTTTTTAAATTTACTTTAAAAAAAATAACTTTTTAAAAAAAATTACATTTTATAAAAAAATTTACTTTTTAAATTTTTTTTTACTTTTTATAAATTTACCAAGTAAAAATTTACTTTTTTAAAAAATATTTGCTTTTTAAAAAAACTTTACGTTATAAAAGTTTTAAAAAAAATTTAAAAGTAAAAAAAAAGTAAAAGTTTAAACATTCCTTATACTAAGGAATTAAATATTCCTTATGCAAAGTGATGGAATGTTTAATTCCTTAGTATAAGGAATGTTTAAGATTCCATCACTTCCAATTCCATCCGTATTTCAACCAAACACGATTTGGAATTTGAATCTAATTCCAATTCCTTAAGAATCCTGAAGAATCCTTGAACCAAACGGGGCCTAAGCTATAATATATCACCTCATTTATTGACATTGGGCCTAGTTGGGCTTCAGTAAAGGGCCATTTGTGTCCAATAGATATCCGACAAAAACAGCCCAGATTAGTAAAACTGTAGGACGACCTGAAAAGTCAAATGTGGAGTTTTTTGGACGAGAGAAAGAATGAAATCTATCTTTGTTTGATTATTTACTGTGCTTGGGATGGATAGGCTTCGTCTACAACATGTTCTAGAACAAGAAAAGCGGCGTTTCAAAGAGAGGAAGCTATTTATATGTTTTGCTGATAGTTTTGCATATCCTGCACGAAACATGTTTACACGTTAGGCTATACTTAAAAATCCTTAAGGGTATGTTATGATGGTGTCTTTATGTAAAAGTTGATCATTGAATTAAAGCTACTGTTGTTACATTATGGATGGAAGCGTGTTTAAACTAATGAATAATGGTGTCTTTACTGATAGTTTTGCCTAAAAATACGATAATTCAAGCATCAGTCTTCTCCAATTCTCCCCTTACCACCCTTTTCTTCACCATCACATACCACATGCATAACCAATTGATGATAACCTGAAATCTATGTGATTTAAACAAAAAACATCCATAATGTTGTTACATTATGGATGGAAGCGTGTTTAAACTAATGAATAATGATACATTATGGGAACATCTGGTGGAATCGTAGAACATGATCCTCGACAACTTTGACTCGAAACGGAAAGTTTACATCGTAGTCTTAATAAGAAGAAGCAAAAAGGTTTGGGACAACTTTGACTCGAAACGGAAAGTTTACATCGTAGTCTTAATAAGAAGAAGCAAAAAGGTTTGTGTCCCATGGGAGTGAGCATATTAACTCTCAGGTTACACAAACCTACACTTAAAAGTGTAACAGTCAACTTATATATATATACATTTATTTTTTTCATATCCCGATGTGGGACAAGTTTTACCGCAAATTAACCCCGAATGTCCCACATATAATTTTACAACTTCGTAATGTGTTGTAACATATGATTCATTCATTACCGTGATAACAATCCATGAACATGATAATCAGCATTATAGAAATAAACACCATTCTAGCGTCTTGCTAGTCTCTTTTTTATATATTTTCCATCTTTGCCGTTCAAAAAAAAAGAAATAAACACCATTCCGATTTGCTACTACTTCATAGATCACTACAGTAAAATTTTCTTACTCGAGTTACTTTTTACCTTTATTGACTACTCCGTATATTGTTAGCTAATATCTCAAACTAAATTTATATGTGTCAATGTGTGCAAATAATGCCCTATTGAAAAGGTTAGACAAGTTCACACACACGTAAGTTACAGCGATATATATAGACATTTCTTTATTTATTTTTTCTTCAACGTGGGACTAAGTTGGCACTCAACATAATATTGCCGGTGTTCAATTATCGGAATTGGAATCTCGTTTTGGAAGCTTTTAATTTAGCCCAGATGCAAGATCGTTGGATTTGGTCTATTACAAGTAAGAGAGATTTCTCTGATGTTGGATGATCACAGATTACCAGTTGTGTCTTCTCAAACTAGATGTGTTAAAATCAACGTGTTTGCTTGGAGAGTTCGGTTGGATAAATTACCAACTAAATTGAACCTTTCTCTTAGGGCTACATGTTCCTTCTATCCTTTGCCCGATTTGTAATGAGCATGTTGAGTCTACAAGACACATTTTCTTCTCTTGTTCTATGATAAAAGATCTCGTTCGTAAGGCAAGCTAAACAAGTTTTAGAAGGCATCTTCTATGAATTGTGGTGGCAAGTTTGAAGATTTCGTAACATGGTCGTTTTTGGTCCGAGCAATACAAGGAAGGCTGGACTGTATGTGAAACATCAAAGAAGTCATTACAACTTAGTTATAACAAAACTTATTCGAGATAAGTGCAACATCGAAACTATAATTTCAACTTAATTGTAACCAAGTTTAGAATTTTGGTCATGCTTTACTCTTAACATCATGTTGAATACCCGCGCATAACTTGGACAATTATGCATTGGGACTAGGGAGTATTTCTCAGTAAAGTCGGTTAAAACACTTTGTAATAACTTATTTTGGTACAGAACTACATACGGCACAAATTTCAATTTAACTTGGTTACAACTAATGAGACGAGTTACGTTGCCACAAAGAATATGAACAAAGCCGAACTCGAGCATAAATTTTATCGAGGGAGCATAATAAAAGCATGCAAATAAGCTAAGTATGAATGCCGAGTTCAAATTTTATCTTAAATTTCAATTTAATTTTGTTAAAAAAAACATAATAAAAAATTAATCGAGCTTTTCGAACTATTTCTGAAACCAAACTTGAGCTTCTCACATAAAGACATGCCGAAATCGAGCATAAATATTATGGAGTCAAATCGAGCGCTTACAAAATTCAACTCAACTACACTCCGCTACAATGCTTGGTACGTAGTAGTAGTAGATTAGTTTTGTGCAAAATTATACGTACAAATCAACTTATTTTTCAAAAGTTGTCAACAATTTAGGTTAGTTAACTTTTACTCTTACTAAGTACAGTAAAAGGGCACTATGAAAAGTTGTCAAAATATATAAGTCAGTTAAATTGTACTCTATCTAGCCAAGTAAAAATATCAAAATGACATGAACTTATGAAGCAATAAAATAAGCATAGCTAAGTATGTGCACTCCATTGCATCATAACATCACGAAATAAGACCTTAACCCACACACATTTCTTTAAGTTTCTCTCACCAACATTAAATCTTACAAGCTTTAGTATGTTGAAAGAAATAATTTCATTTGTGCAAATATAAAGTGTGATTTTGATTATTAAAGCATATTTCAGTGGTTATTTAACTAAATACAAAATAGGTCTATGAAATCAATTAAATGACATATGTTTTCTCTCAATTGAATAAAATGAAAATTATTTTTATAAAAATAAAATTTAATGTGATATATTCAATTTTTTAAATATAAATGATGTATTAAGTTTGATGTTTTTTTTGTCGTTTCAGATCTTTTTTAAAATGATTAATATAACATGAGAGCCGTTTGACCCGTGCTCGCCCCACCACCTCTGATTGTTTGCATCAAAAAACATGATTGTGTTTGTTTTCATGAAAAACAAAACAATTGTGAGTGTGTTATGACTTTAATGCAACACAACCACAATAACCAACATGCTAAAATAATCAGCCTATTTTATTCATTGATTATATATATTGCAAATCGTTTTTCTATTAGTTTTTTACATTGAGCCCCCTTATCATTATGACTGCATTAAGTACTGTCAGCCTCTTCCAACTGAAAATTTTGGCTCCGTCCCTGATTCGTTCCGATGCGGGAGAGATAAAATTTTACATCCGTGTTGTGTGTTCCTCTGCTCCTTTTTTAAAAGAAAAAAATATTTGATGCTTCTTTTACAACTAAAAGAAAAATATATCGGTTGGGAGAGATAAAATTTTACTGTAAATTCAATGTGTTAAATAATTCTCACTTACTACAAACGGGTAACTTTGGGAGCTTTGGAATTGTAAAAACATTACTTGAATTCGTAAAGCAATTTATTATTCCCTCATTTGATAATGTTTAAAGTCAGCAACAATACTAGGTGATACAAAAAGGACAATAAATTATGTACCGTTTAGAATAGTCTAACAACAAGTTTAGTAACTACGAAAATCAAATATACATAGACATTCCTTTATATTTTTCTCCTATATGGGACTAGGGGTGGCAATTTCTGACCCGACACGAAACCCGACCTGAAACCGACACGAAAATTAACAGGTTCGGGTTGAGTCTAATAGATTTTGGGTTGGGTTTGGGTCGACCCATCTGACCCGTTTAGTAAACAGGTTAGGTTTGGGTTAGGAATAAATTAATCGGGTCGACTCGCCAACCCGTTTAAGATTTTTTTTCTAAAATTAAAAATTATTTATATTTTATTATATGTGTTAAATGGGTTAAACGGGTTGACCCGTAAACCCGTTTAACCTATTTAACCCGTGTAATGTGCCAACTTGTCTATATAAAACGGGTTAAATCGGTCAACCTGAAACCCATTTAACTTATTCAACTCATGTAACCTATTTAACCCGCCAACCCAAGTATATATACGGGTTAAATAGGTCAGGTTCGGGTTATGTGTAAACAGGTTAGAGTTGACATAGCTGACCCGATTATTTAAATGGGTCAGGTTCAGGTTGGGGTTTTCTGACCCACCAACCTGTCAACCTGAACCCGCCAACCCGAACCCGACCTGAATTGCCACCCCTATACGGGACATTAATGATTTCACCCGCGCACTTTACGACTGTGAAATGTTGAAAGAAATATTTCCCTTTTTGGAAATATGATTTATGATTTGCGACTTTCAATCAATAATGTGTGAGTTTTTGTTTTAACATAAACACAAAAATAGGTCTTATAGATCAAGTCAGCTCGTTGTTTAAAAAACCAGCAGATTAGGTCTATTTTGCTTCATAATTCGAAACTGATCGTAGCTGGTGGGTATTACTTTAAGGCAAGTTTTAAGACCAAAAACATACTCAAGTCTAAAATCATTAAAAACTAATTGAGCTTTTTGAGCCGAGCTCGAAACGAACCAACTATATCTCAATCCAATCTTGAGCTTCTCTCATAAAGAGATGCCGAGATTGAGCATAAATATTATGGAGTCAAATCAAGCGCAACTCGGTTACAATCTGCTACAATACTTGGTAGTAGATTAGTTTTGTGCAAAATCTATTATACTAAAAGATTGAGCCCTCTAATTTAATGTGCAATAGTCATGATTAGGGGGTCCAAGGCTCACAGCTAAGAGTACACAAGTCTAATACATACAATATACTCAAATAATCTCCACAATAACCAACATGCTAAAATAATCAGCCTATTTTATTCATTGATTATATATATTGCAAATCGTTTTTCTACTAGTTTTTTACATTAACCCCCCTTATCATTATGACTTTCTGCATTAAGTATTGTCAGCCTCCTCCAACTGAAAATTTTGGCTCCGTCCTTGATTCGTTCCGATGCGGGAGAGATAAAATTTTACATCCGTGTTGTGTGTTCCTCTGCTCCTTTTTTAAAAGAAAAAAAATATTTGATGCTTCTTTAACAACTAAAAGAAAAATATATCCGTTGGGAGAGATAAAATTTTACAGTAAATTCAATGTGTTAAATAATTCTCAGTTACTACAAACGGGTAACTTTGGGAGCTTTGGAATTGTAAAAACGAATTGTAGGTTACTTGAATTCGTAAAGCAATTTATTATTCCCTCATTTGATAATGTTTAAAGTCAGTAACAATACTAGGTGATACAAAAAGGACAATAAATTATGTACCGTTTAGAATAGTCTAACAACAAGTTTAGTAACTACGAAAATCAAATATACATAGACATTCCTTTATATTTTTCTCCTATATGGGACATTAATGATTTCACCCGCGCACTTTACGACTGTGAAATGTTGAAAGAAATATTTCCCTTTTTGGAAATATGATTTATGATTTGCGACTTTCAATCAATAATATGCGAGTTTTTGTTATAACATAAACACAAAAATAGGTCTTATAGATCAAGTCAGCTCGTTGTTTAAAAAACCAGCAGATTAGGTCTATTTTGCTTCATAATTCGAAACTGATTGGAGTTGGTGGGTATTACTTTAAGGCAAGTTTTAAGACCAAAAACATACTCAAGTCTAAAATCATTAAAAACTAATTGAGCCGAGCTCGAAACTAACCAACTATATCTCAATCCAATCTTGAGCTTCTCTCATAAAGAGATGCCGAGATTGAGCATAAATATTATGGAGTCAAATCAAGCGCAACTCGGTTACAATCTGCTACAATACTTGGTAGTAGATTAGTTTTGTGCAAAATCTATTATACTAAAAGATTGAGCCCTCTAATTTAATGTGCAATAGTCATGATTAGGGGGTCCAAGGCTCACAGCTAAGAGTACACAAGTCTAATACATACAATATACTCAAATAATCTCTTTTAATTCTATAAAATTTAATGCAGGAGGAAGATTGAATATGAAACATGCAGACTATTAATATGAAGATGTTGTTACAATGGTTAAAGATGTACCTGTAGACTATCCATCTCCTGTATTTACATCCACATGGCAGATGAAGTTGGGCTGGGTGTGGCTATAAATACAGAATTTCCCTCTTTAGCTTCCCACACATCATAACTGTTAATTTATAATAGATACAGAAACGTTTAGGCAAAGTTGAGTACCAAGATTGCAGACATGGCTGCACCTTCACACTCAAACCGCCCTTTGTTCTGGGATGAATTGGAGGTAGATGGCACTGGCAGTATCATTGTGATGGTTGGTAGAGTTTGGGACGTAAACGCTACAACAGGCCGGTATTTAAGCACGGATTTTGTTGTCTCTGATTCAAAGGTTAGTTGTACCAATTTCATTCCTTGTTGTAGTTGGTGTTTCTAATGCTTAGTTCTTGCAGGGTAATATGATCCATTGTTCTGCTAAAGCAATCATAGCACACAACTTTTTGAGGCTAAAAGAAGGAGGGATCTTTTTGATCAAGAATTTTGTTGTTCGACATAACAAGGATGAATTTTGGGTTTTCAGGCATGATATGTTCATGCTTGAATTTGATGGCTCAACAACAATAAGGAAGGTTTCTGTTGACGGTGTTGGTTTTGTAAGATATACATTTTAGTTGGTTGATTTGGGTGATATTGAACTTACAAATAACAAGTACATGATTGGTAATCACCTATTGGTTTTATCTATCTAACTATTAAGGCCATCTTTTCTATACCTATTAATCCCCTGCAGATGTAAGTGGTTATGTAACAAATGTTGGGAGAACCAGCCATACGAAATCTGGCTCCAAAACCCTTGATTTTTACCTTGCAAACCAAAGGTTAGAATTGTCGTTTTGAAATAGCACATTCATCTCTCTTAGGCCCCTTTGTGATGAATCCTATATTATGTGCCAGGGGGTAGTCACTAAGGGTCACTCTATGGGGTGGTGTTGGTGATTCTTTGATAGAGAATAAGACTGCACATGTTGGGATGTGTGCCATTGTGTTAACTTCAATGACTGCCAAGACTTACAACAGTAAGGGCCCATGTACATTGATTGGCATTTACAATTTACATAACTCTATTGCTTAATTAGATTAATTCTTACCTTGCAGATAAGTTGTATTTGTCAAGCACTTTCTCAACGGTCATTTATGATAATGATGATATCCCCTCGCTACAAGAACTGAAATCAGTTACAAGGTGATACAGTACGTAATTGTTTACGTTAGTTTTTGTAATAAAAAGATGCTTACCATTTCTATCAATGTCTATAACAGCTTAGTTGAACCAAAGAAGGAGATGATGATGGCAGACTCTTCTCAGCCAAAAGAAGGGACAGTTGAAAACCTTCTGCTGTGGGCCAGAAATCGCAAAAACGATGTATGCACTTTTGTTCCCCTAGCCACACAGGTTACTATGTTACTCTCCCTCATGCTATTTATTAATGCTATATGTTTCCAGGCGGTGACCTTCTAATGCAAAGTGATGATTGAAGATATCAGGAGAAAGAGTGGGTGGAACTATCCCTCCTACGGTGGAGAGAAATATAGGAAGAGTGTTTCTCGCAAGGCAGGAAAGTTCCTGTGCGAGACATGTAACAGGATTGTGGATTACCCTGTTTTACGGTAATACTTTTGACATCTCCTATGCAACCTGAGCTGAAATGAAGCATATGTTGTTCTTTACCTTTCTCCCACTGCATGCACTATGCAGGTATAGGCTTGAGGTTGTTGTTGCTGATGACACTGCACAGACTGTCATCGTCATGTTCAATGAAACAGCAACTGAGTTGCTAAACTGTTCTGTTGACTCTCTTATAGAGACGAAAGACGAGGTTGGTTTTTGTTATTTGTTTCAACCACATTCCTACATTGACACTAACCTCCATATACAGATTGCAGAGGACAATTCAGGCTTGCCAACTGCTATAAGGAATCTCATTGGTACCACTCATGTCATGGAGCTCAAATCACATACATACTATGAGTATGGAAGCTGTGAAAGCTTCACCTGCTGGAAAATTAATCCGGCTGACTTGGTAGACGATGAGGCATCCTCTAGCAACTAATTGATAACTATTGATGATTCAGAACCATCATTCAAAAGATTAGCAAGACAACCATCCGTGTGCACACCATCAAAACCTAATGAGGAGAAGAGAAAAAAAAGTTTGTTAGCTATTTTTAACACTGTCTGTGCGGAAAAATAGCAACACGCTATTTCAAATCACGTTGTGCCCACACCTTACTAACAGCTTTTATATACTTCCATTGTTTAAGGTCTGAACTAGAAGACTCTGATACAGATGAAGTGTTGTGTTCAGCAAAGGACCCAAATGAGATCAATGCCGATGAACCTGTGAACAAGAAGAAAAGGAAGATGTAAGCTCCTAGGAAGCCCCTCATCACTAAATTATATTGGATAATACATTAACTAAGTTTCTGTTGCTGGATATTAGGCGCATAGATGAGGATTCAGACTCAGTGTAGCTTCCCCTGTTTCACCACCTCACAGTCAACAGCAAGAATGAATGGAATCATGCAACGCGCGCATGAAGAACTAATGCTTAAAAAAATAACAATAAATTTGGCAAAAAATGTGCCAGGAATCCTAGGGTTCTATGTATTAAACTTTTTGGAACTTATGTTTAGTTTTTGTGTGAACTCATGTTTGGCTGTTTAAATTATTATCATTTATGTAGGACTTTATTGAACTTATCAGGGTCTCACAGTCAGATAACAACTCTGATTTATATGAAGTTGTATATTAACAGTGTTTGCTTTTTGAATAAGTGGTGCGTTTAGATGCATTGCGCTTGGATTGTGGTCAGAGAAGATGCCCAAGTTTCATCTACTTACATTCACAATCAAGGATGAAGAGGATGCAAGGAGAGCTTATAGCAGAAAATACTTAGAAAAATGAGAATTTGGGTTCTCTGAATTTAGCATTGTAAGCCTTATAGCGATATTAGGTTGTACCTCATGTTTGGTTATGCAAATGAATAATAATTATTTTGAATTTGATTTAAGATATGGTAGCTTTTGTTTTTTGAATTTAGCATTGTAAGACTCACGGCGGTGTTAGGCTGTAAATATGAATAATAATTTTCTTGCATTTCAATAAAGGAAACACGCCCCTTAACGTAACAACCCTAAAACCAAAACTACAAAAATTCGCATTTGAACCCACAAACCGTTTCGATTATCACATATAATCTTTTGAAATTTATCAGTAAATTGTACGTAAAATGGACACCTCCACTCAATCATTTTTATAAGAACATACATGTAACTGAGAAATTCATGGAATTGATCAGCTACTAGAAAACGAGAGTTAAGGCCTTAAGGGATGGTTTGTCTTAGTTAACGCCTATCTACTTTCATGTCATGTTTCCATATACCATACGAGATTAAAGAATAAACAAATTACGAAGTATATAATTTGATCATATGTAATTTTAGATCGTTGAATAAGAGCCGCTAAAATCATTCATATCCAACGAGAAGCCTTCGACGATACAAGAATACTCAATATAAGGCCATTACATGAGTTTTAATATCAGTATGTGGCATAGTTGGAGATCAAGAAGCTAGACCCCTTAAATACGAAAAGTTAAATGTATGTAAAATAAAAGTTCATTACTACTGCAAATTTCTGTCAAGCATCCAAAATCAATGATATATTCTGCTTCAAGTCTTCTAATTAAAAATTTACACAGCGAATAAATATCTTAGTATATCAATCACTTCTAAATGCAGTGACCACTAACATCCTACCATTTTGAACTTTATTGCATGCTGATTAGCTTATGCACATCAGACATAACATTAGTATAAACTAAAACCTGATTCTATCCAGCGGAATAAGCACACTTAGAACGCCACTATAAAAGCACTAATTATTCATCATGTATGTTGTGTTTGACCTAAACATTTAATGATAACTACTAAACATAGCTACAATTCGTAAGAGTAAAATAGGGCAAAACTGAATTACCAGAAGTATAGAATCCTAATCGTTCATCTTCAATTTTTGCTCAAAAAACTTGAAATTTAACAGCATTAAACAGTAATTAGTTGAAGTTAGTTAGTGATAATCTATTAAATTGCAACAACATATCAATAGAGCATGCTGGGGCAAAATAAGTAGTTTCAATAAACAAAGAGATAGAAGAGGCTGCCTATTTTAATCCTCTGCCACACATATAAATAAAACCTATTTTTACCATAACACTTCAACCAAAATATAACTGAAAAAAGTAACCTTTTATTATTACTGTTTAATTATTAAAATCTTAACATACGAGAATGTCTAAAAAACAAGAAGCAACAAATAGTAATCAAAACCAACACGGGCAGAACATTCCTCGGAATAAGTCAAGACTAGCCACCTAAAACTTAGTTCCACTCAGCAAAAGAACAAAACTTGAGCACTTTTCGTTATAATCATAAAAAAAGCTAACCTGAGTCGGAGTATTCCTCTTGTAATGATTCCCCGTTCTCAGAGAATTCTAAATTTGTTGGGTCGATTTCCTCATCGTCATTACTATATTCATCTATTCCATGACGCTTTTGACTTGATCGAACGGTTGAGGCATCCACCAACTCCAATAGAATGGTACCTCTCGTCAGTAATGATGGTTCAACATTGTAATTCAAAATTACACTTGAATGTGCCTTGTGTTCCTGGTACACTTCATGCACCGGAACATCAAACAATTTGCGAGGAGGACTACTTTCTACCACATACCAATGTTTACCCAATTTAAGGTCTGGTACGTAGAAAACCTGTTTGGCTTGAGATGCAAAAATATATTGTTGATCTTTGATCCATTTTCGAAACATGTTGATACTAATAGCAACAGATTCTCTATCAACTTGGAGTCCTTTCTGTTGATACAAAAGTTGGGTTGGGTCTAGTTTGATCCAAATAGGCTGCTATTCGGGTGTAGAGTGTCTTGTTCTTGTACCAAGTGAATTTGTTGAATGACCTTGCACAAGTCGTTCCACCAACAATAAGTTAACTAGTGTAATACCCGTGCGTTGCACGGGTCGCGTAAAAAATAATCAGTTTTCTTTACGACAACCTAAGACTGAATACATAAACAACAGGTATTATCGATCAACATAAATATAAAACATCATAAATTAACAAAATAAACATGTGAGTCAAAGTTCAAAGAACATGAATGAAGTTCAAAGTAGCCAGCCTAAGACCATTATCGTTGATCAAGTAAACATGAAAATATATATTGAAAACAAACAATGAAAACAAATGTTTAAGAATGTATATAAAATACTTAAAGCGATAAACTCAAGCATCATCAACATCAGACTTATCAACTTGAGGATCACTAACCACAACCTCATCAACCTCACTCTCATCAACTTGAAAGTTCTCAACCTTAGCATCCTCAACTTGAGCCTCAAAAGCGTCAAATTTTATGTCATGTGCTGCATTCAATTGTGTTCACACCAATTATGTGCGCAGTCACATCTTGAACTTCAACATGTAGCAAATTTTTTGCTTCACATTTAGCGCCATCAACATCGACTATGAGTTTATATTTGTTGGTGTCATTCATGGCTTTATATTTGTTAGTCTTATTCCTAATTGCATACATTCTGCTTGTATTACTTTCTAGATGGCCTTCATTTTACTGTATATGAGTGGTAGCATGTTTAGTTTCACAAACCATGCCTTACATTAAAGAATTTTTTGGTCCCTCCACCCCCCCCGATTCATCTTTTATTCATCTCGGGTTATAGTTTGGATAACCCATGTTTTTAACGTCAATACTCATGCGTTGCCCGGATACTCTTTTTCTTATGATGTTATTATAGGTTAAGAAGCGTTTAAATATATAAAAGAAGAAGTTAAATGATATGAAAAATCAGTGTCAAACAAATCTATGAAACATCACAATATATAATAGCCTCAAAAAAATAACGAATATATGATCTAAACCAATTTTATCTAAACATACGATATAATACTGAAACATATCATACCATCAATTACACAGTCTAAAACTATAATTTTCATGCTACATTAACATATATATCAATTGATCAAATTAAACACGAAAAAAACTCATGAACAAAATTGTCTAAGGATATAGGTAAAAAAATATGCACGACCAAATGCTTCTTAACGTTGTACGTATTTAATAATGTTTGTACTTCGTACCATATAAGTTAGGTGAAAAGTTTATAATCGGTGTTAACAACCATTTGATCGATTATTATGGAATGCACTTATCTTGTTATCGGTTAGATGGTTATAAAAATTCTCATGTGATAATATTTTTATAAATATTTATTATTACTATACAATTGCTTTTAAAATTTTAAATGTTAAAAACTTTTATTTGATGTATTGTAAACTATGTTTTTTGGTGTAGCATGTAAAACTTTTATTTTTATGATCGTTATGTCTTCTTCCTCATATAAATTTTACAATTTTTCATAATTTTATATAATAAAATGCAAGTCAGATGAGGTGTACATATATAGTTCATGCACCTTACGCCATTCATTACATAAACAACTTGCTCGAGTTAAGATACATAATCTTGCATGCATAATATCTTTAAAATATTATAGTAAATATTCATACATGTAAACTTTGAAAGTTTGAACTTGATCCGCTAATTTACATATGAGGTCAAAGAATGTACTTTGAATAGGGAGTTTTTAAGATAACTATTGTATTTTAAAAAAATTATTTAAAAAAGTGAGTCTTTTCAAAATTATTTAAGATAATACTTATATTATTTTACAAATCATAAACTCATTAGAAACCTATGATTCAGTAACAAATTAGGGCCCGAATACATGAAGTGTTTATGCAGCTATTGTCTCTATAAATTATGCAACGTAGAGGTCTTCGTCTCTTTTGTCCTTGGCATTTACCAACTCCTTCGTCGTTACAACATGATTCTGATATCTTTAATTGCAGGTACGTATCACGATCAAAAGAAAATGTAACTACGTTTTACGAATAATGTTCAATGTGGTTCGATTGACTTAGTTCGGGGCGAATCCAATGCTGTTGAGCGAATCAATACAATCATAACATACTTTCGTATATCTTTTTGTAACATGGTTTTCGTATTATTATTTAGATTGTTGATCGTATTCGTTGGTTGTTAGTGTATGCCATTTCTTAAGGCGGAGTAGATATGCCGACATCGTGTTGATGACAGATTCGTCAAACCATCGCATAGAACTCATCGTAGTAATGACGTCAGAATGTTGCGTTACATCATTCCCATCACCAAGGAGTCGCAAATGAAGAGATTAATGGAGACGTGAACTGTGAACATGTGGAGATGTAAACGACATGGCTGCTAAAAGCTCATTTTCATGATTTTTAAACTTTTGTAATTTTGTCTAGGAAAAGAAACTAATTATGTATTATCTTAAATAATTTTGAAAAGACTTACTTTGTTAAATAATTTTTTAAAATACGTTATCTTAAAAACTTCAAATCAGTTTAATATTTTGGAGATCCCTTAAAAATAGGTCTGCAAGTTATGTTTTTAATCCCATGTGTTTTTCATGTGCAAGAAATTTATAGATCTTCTTTTAAAATATTCTTGATAAGCATAAAACCAATTTAGACGGTCGAGATTGAATTTTTACATGATCCAACGGTTTAAAAAGTGTGTCATGTCACCGTTGTTTCTCTCAGCTCCGTCGGCAATAAAAAGGGAAATTAGTGCATGCATTAACTTACCACCAGTCAAACAACACGATAAGTCACATAATTATTTGTTATATATATCGACATTTCTTTCTTTCCTCGTCCGATGTGGGACTATTATCAAAGTTTAAACTTGTCAATAATGTGAAAGAAATGATATATCCACTATGGATAATAGAATTTCATATATTATAAATGAAATAAAGAATAGAAATCAGAGAAATGGAATTGAATGAAAAATGTATTGAATTTCATTGTTTGGTAATGCAAGAGAATTGAAATAAAAAATAAGCACGAAATTTTTTTTTTCTTTTAAAAAACTATAAATTAAGAGCGATTATACTATGATAATTTCAGCATCATTTTTTTCGAGTCAGGTTACTCGGGTCGGGTTAAGCCTATTCGGACCCGACGCCGATTAATCCTATTCAGGTTGAGTTACTCGGGTCAAAAAATTTATTCGGGTGAACAAAGTAACCCGAATGCTAGATACGGTCGGGTATCGGGTTGAAAACGTTTGGCTAACTCAGGTTCGAGTCGACCCAATTGACCCGAATAAAGATTTTGTTATTTTTTTAATATAAATTTTTTATTTAAAAGAGTAAAAAAAGCATTTTTATTACATTTTACTCATATTTGGTTTGACCCGAACCCGAATGGACCCGACCCGAATTGACCCGACCCCGAATAACCAGAATTCAAATAGAGTCGGGTCCGAGTATGAATTTTTAGTCTTGAGCCGAATTTGATCCGACCGAAATTGACACGAGCCCTATCAACCCGACCCGACTAACACCCCTATACTTGAGACTCATACCGCTAAAATTTGTGCGGCGGTAGTTCAAGCCTCGTGAATTTGTCCGAAAAAAATTGAAAACCATGATTAAAAATATATATAAAAATAAAAGAAAAAATAAAATAAAAACCCATTTTTCTAAATTCTCTATAAAAATGATGAAAATGAGAGTGTTCAAAAATACATTACTATTTTTCTACAATTCTTAACTAAATTCATTTGAATTCTTCACTTTTTTTATTTCTATCTACCAAACAAAAGAATTGAATCCAATTCAATTTCTCTTGTTTCTTTTCTCTCCACCAAACACACCCTAAAAAGTTTTCTTTCTTAAAAATTAGGGTAAAGGTCATTTATTACCAACCTACTTTCTCATTTGTACCGTAATGACCAACTTACTTTTTTTTGTACACATTACACCAACGTACTTGTTTGTTTTGTGATAATGTTACCCATATGACCGGTTAGATTCCCACGTCATTAATTTAACTATTTTTTTTTAGTTCCAATAGAATTTCAAGTACATTCATTGGAAATAGACTTTTTTTTTTTGACAAATGATAAAATTGGGCCTAGTTAGTTGGGCTTTCTAAAGGCCCATCCAGTAACCATTAAAAAACAGCCCAATGTTTAATAAGCTTGTCCGGCGACCTCGTACCAGGTTCGTTGTGTTCAGTTGGCAACCTGGTTGTTCTTCAACTGTCAAATAATTTACTGAGGTAAGTTAAACTTTTTTTATAAAATTTATGAAATTGGGTTTTTCTTAACAATTTATATATGTAGTTGTGTTGTTGCTTATTATTATGTACACTAGCTGTTTGATGTAATGCTTCAACCGAAGTACACTTGAATTTGTTATGATCCCACATCGGCCAAGTATAGGTTTGGCTGGTGGTTTATAAAGTATAGGTGTCATCTCTTCTTACAGGCTAGCTTTTTGAGTAAGTTCCACACTTGGACTTATGAATCGACACGAGCCTAATATGGGATAGGTTCGTATCAGAATGAATTATAGTCTTGAACGTGTTATGGTTTTGGAAAATGGTTTTTGCTAGTTAATTACAATATTAAATCTATGTATACTCTGGTTGTAATTGGCGACGAGCTTTTTGGCGCATTTAGAATATAACGCTTGTTTGGAAATGACCGTTTAGCTTTGGGATGTTGTTAATTGAAATGCTAAAAAAGAAAAGTTTAGTGTTAGCAGACGCATTATTTTACAGCTACATCCTAGCCCTGCCAAACATTGCCTATGTATTCTCAAGTGCGAGGATCGGTTCTTACTGTGTTTGTTATTGTTATTTTCATATTTTATGTTTTCGGTTTTAGCCTACTTCTTAAGCTGTTTTTTGTTGTTACTTGATCCATTTTAATTTGCTGCCAATGACATAAGGTTCCTAAGTGATTATTGTGATTGTAAACTCGAGCAATATATGAGCTTTAGTCTTATACTTGTGAACTGTAATTATAGGTATTAGTTTCAAAACATTACTACTAACGGACATTAAGTTAAGTATACAGATTCGGAAGACTATGGCAACGTCTACTTATCAAGTGGAGGGTGAAGAAGATGAATATATAATGCTCGATTTGGATGGAGTTTGTCCTAGTCAAGTTCACATTCCGCCCAATGCTTCCTATGTTCTCACTGTACGTGGATTAAACTGAGAAAAAATACGCTTTTAGTATCTTCCTTGATTGCAAATATGAGACTTTTGTTTGATGACTCGTTTGTTGAAAATGCAGGGTTTGGACACATTGAACCCGATTCTTATCATTGATGACAAAATAAAACTGGTAACAAAATCTCACTTCAGCTCATATGTACTTGTTACCACAATTTTTGCCACTGAAACAACCGCTTGGATTTGTACTTATATAGTTATATGTTTGGGGTTCATGGATTTTACAGATTGGCGAATATGAGGAGACTATTGGGACATGTATTGTTTTGAGTGAAACTGGTGAGTTGAGACACAGATTATAAGTTCGTTTTTGCATGATATCCCAACATACTTCTCCTAATGCCGCCCTTTAATCTTTGTACCGTGTTTTGAACATCTGAGTCATGAAAACATGGTTCTTTTTATGGTAGCCTGGCTTTCAAAATGATACTGTAATGTATATAAATTTTATCTATATATAGTAATGTTAGATTCATACTTATTCAGAAGAAAAAACAGTGGTAGATTCATAAAGGTAGGTTTTATATAAAATTGTGAAGATGCCGATTAAAAAGTGCAACGACTAAAATTGAGATAATTGAAAAAGTCTATTAAACAGCACGAGATATCTTTTAGTTGTGGAGTAAATGGTTTTGCGGGTTAGCTTATGCTTATGGATAGCATTTACATATACATAAGTTTCAAATGATAAAATTTGTGTTGCAGATGTTCCTCCTGTGGTACTTGATGAGACTGGACCGTCTGAAACACATCTTTCTGCCGGAAGATCTAGTAAAAATCAGGGTCCAAAAATGCAAGTCAAACCTGTTTGTCAACTTCAAAAGATTCTGAGATTCAAGCTGTTATCAGATGGTCAAGCCGACTCAACAATTGATCAAAGTAGCATGAAAAGCGACTAGTTTGAAAAACACTAAAATTGTATCATGTTTTGTTGTAGATGGTTTGCAGCTCTTGTGACGACATCGACTTGAATGTTTTATTTTCCATTTTGTTGGTTGTTTTTATTCATTTTGTTGACGTTGATTTGGCAAGTGGCGGAGTACGACATCCAACTTGATATAAACCAGTTGTTAAAACAATATTGTTGTTAGTTTGTTAGACTAACAAAGAATGACTGCGGTCATTACTACCACATTAACGTGACCTCAGTCTTCTCTCTCTATAACCAACTCCACAACCAAAACGTACCACACTTAAACTCAAATATATCCCATAAAAACTATTTATAAAAACACCAATACACGACTCGGTCGTGCAGTCAACTGAGTCTTGCCTTATTTCCCTTGAAGACGCGTCAGGCCATGGTCGCAGTAATAGGGGAGGACTTGTCCTCGGTGGTCATGACCGAGTCGTCCAACCCCCTATTACGGATGGTCTTACTTAGTGAAATGACAATTAAGGTTGAGGATAGAATCATACAATTAACAACTTATACCAACTTTCAATCCTTTGTGCTAATTGGCATATTCCATTACATTAAGCCAAAACCAAACAGAAATATATATTCAATGAGTTAAAAATGTCTCTTCTACTTACTTTGGTCTGAAAAATAACAATATCATACTCTAAAATTGCTTTTATAAAAGCATCTTTTGAAAGGTTATACCTCTTAATCACACAAATAATATACTTTATGTCTTGTATGATTGCATATGAATTATTAGTAATTATAGATTATTATTACAATAACATATCTTTTTTACTCAAGTCATGTTGGCCGAAACCACGGTGGGTCTCAAGAGTCCTAGGAGAACTATGGAATTTTGGGTCGCAGAGTTAATTTTTGTAAAAAA
Organism: Tanacetum coccineum; assembly: GCA_026074375.1. NCBI lineage: Eukaryota > Viridiplantae > Streptophyta > Magnoliopsida > Asterales > Asteraceae > Tanacetum > Tanacetum coccineum. The sequence continues at coordinate 48,299 of BQNB010000563.1, read as the reverse complement.
ATCTCGATTTTTCCTAAATGCATATGGTCTAAAAATATTGTGTTTCTCGTTTTATATAATTTTTCGTAAATGCATATGGTCAAATTATATCACGGTTCCGTCCCTGCCAGACCCTACACAGCCATCGGCCTATGTTGACAAAATTCAATAATGTATCATATAATGGTCGCATCTAACAAAAATCTTCTGTCCTACTCAATATATATATCACATGCATACTATATACTTTACATTTTAACAACCACCATTCATTTGATACCCATAACAACTAGCATGGACTCCACCACCAGCACCCAATCCACAACACCATGGCTGGAGCTTCTAGGCAGCAACAACTGGGAAGGTCTTCTCGACCCATTCGACATCAATCTCCGGACGCTCATTCTGCGGTGTGGGGACTTTTGTCAAGCCACTTACGACGCCTTCAACAATGACGAAAACTCTAAATATGCAGGCAGTAGTCGTTACGGTAAAAAGTCTTTCTTTCATAAAGTTATGCTTCAACCATCACCTGATGATTATGAAATTGCTGCATTTATTTATGCAACTGCAAGAGTAAGTGTCCCAGAAGCGTTTTTGTTTAAGTCGTTGTCACGTGAGGCGTGGGATAGGGAGTCTAATTGGATTGGATATATTGCTGTTACTAGTGATAAAGTGAGTAAGAAACTAGGGAGACGTGAGATATATATCGTGTGGAGAGGTACTAGTCGTGATTTTGAGTGGATTAATGTGTTTGGAGCTAAGAGCGCGTCAGCTGAGCCACTGTTACGCGCTAAAGCATTAAGTTTGACTAGTACTGGTACCGGGAATGGCACTATTACTCCTCTTACTGAGAGTAGTAGTGATGAAGATGACTCGATACCATTTATTGATTCTCTAGCTGTGAGAATCGATAGTATTAGTTGGTTGCGTTGGCTTGTGCCTTTAATAACCTTTTTCGCCGGCTCAAAAGATGGGTCAACACCAAAGGTCATGCAGGGTTGGTTAACAATATACACATCGGATGACCCAAATTCGTCTTTCACAAAAACAAGTGCAAGAACACAAGTTTTGACAACTATAAGACAATTGGTAAGCAAGTATGAAAATGAAGATGTTAGTATTATCCAGACCGGACACAGTCTAGGTGCAAGCTTATCGATCTTATCAGCTTTTGACTTAGCTGAAAACGGGATAACAGTTCCCATTTCAGCTTTTGTGTTTGGTTCCCCACAAGTGGGAAACAAAGCATTCAATGATCGTCTTAGCGAATTTACTAATGTCAAGGTTCTGCATATTAAGAACAAGATTGACCTTATTCCGCTTTACCCTAGTGGGTTATTAGGGTACATGAATACAGGCGTGGATTTTTTGATCGATACAAGGAAGTCTCCAAGTTTGAAGGATTCGAATAATACGGGAGATTGGCATAATTTGCAAGGGATGTTGCATGTGGTAGCAGGGTGGAATGGGGAAGATGGTGAGTTTGAATTGCAGGTTAAGAGGAGTTTGACGTTGGTGAATAAATCGAGTGAGTTTTTGAAAGACGAGTACTTGATACCAGGATCTTGGTGGATCGAGAAGAACAAAGGTGTGATTCTTGATGCAAACGGTGAGTGGGTTTTGGAACCACCCGATGAAGAAGACATCCCGGTTCCTGAGTCCATAGAATGACGGAGTATCATGGTCATATTTTATTGAAGAAGAGTATCCAAACAGACTCGTGTGGGTTAGATTCACCCGACAAGTTTCAAGACATTTATCTTCGTTGTATCTGTTTTTGACCTAGCGTTGAAACTAGGTTCTTATGATGTGATTTGTAATTTTCTTGTACAAGAAGTGTTTTGTTGCAAAACGGATTTATTGTTTATGTGACACTAGAAACTAACACTACGGAGGTCTTTTGATTGATCTGAGTATAAATGTAACTCGGGGGTCGACAAAACGAAGAATGATGATGCATTGAGATGAATGATGCGGCTTTAGTGACTGAATCTTATACTCGGGGGTCTAACTCAACACCTTAGTTTCGATTATAATAGCATATGTCAGACTCAAGCTTATAAGCTAACAAGATTAGGAGATGATATAACTGCTAAACGGCAGCAAGTATTAGCACAAAGATGGTTTTTACATTGTACAAGTCGCAAATTAACAAAGTTTAGAGCATAATAACATCATATTCATGAATAAAGGAATACAAATACAAACACATATCACCTCACAAACAGTTCTCAAGGAAAAAAAAAACGTCTTACTGATCAGGTAGTTTGTCCTTTAGGTAGCTCAATATAGCCTTGGTTCCTCTATCAAGAATTGCTCTTCGTATGCTGCAAATAACATTTAATAAGTTATGAACTTATGATATTCCTTAAAAGTCTCTATTGCTTTCATTAATGTGATTATTGATTGGGTATTTGTGGAGGATACCTTCTCAAAGGGTTCCCATCAAGTTGTAACACTTGCAGACTTGGTTCTAGTAAACCCTGCAAAAACCGACTTCCAATATAAGGATGCAGAGTATTTAAGCTTTTAGTTTCAAAATTTAGCAGAACCGAGCGCATTTATGCTGTATACTAGAAAAAGTTGTGTGCAGACCAGTTCAGGAGGAAGTGTGCTGATGTTATTATCTGAAAGGCGAAGCTCCTGAAGAGATTTAGCATCTTTAAAACCCTACCAAAAACATCCAATACATTAATGCTAACGTGCAATAAAGTGGATAGGTATCACTTGAAAACTTGTGCTTAAGAAAATTACCACTGGGATCGATTGAAGGGAATTTTGACTCATATCAAGAATCCTTAGTTTAGGCAAGCTTAATATATCCGCTCTAACCTCCGAAATCTGCATCCTCCTGTTAAATGAAATTAGAAATTACTCGTAAGAAACAAAGCCTTTCTGAACAGGAAGAAAGTTATCTTTAAAACTCACCTTAAATATAGTTCTTGCAGCTCTAGCAAACAAGAAAACGCAGGATATTCGGGTAAACAACTGGCATTGTTGCTTAGATCCAGAATCTGGAGCTTGGAAGCAGCTTGAAATCCAGTTGATGGGATCTGAAAAAATCAAGACATTAGGTAGGATCATATATTGATTGCTAGATAGCCTTTAACGACACCAATATATAAAAAGTAATGTGTTTTACCTGTTTGAGTGAATTATTGTCAAGGTTTAAACACACAAGTTTATGAAGCGACTCCAAGACTGCACTTGGCCATTCTTTAATCTTGTTCCTTGATAAAATCAATGTCTGACATAACATCGATCATCAAATTAGTACCAACACCTTTTCTTTTAAACGGACAAAAAAAGTAATAAAGACGAGTACCTCAAGGGAAGTACATGAAGATAGCTCATTGGGTAGAGTTTCGATTGAGTTCTTTGAGAGATCAACTTTCGTGATATCACTTGTCTCCCATACTTGTGGTGGAACGACACTCAAGCCATGCCCAACTAAAGCTAATTCCTAAGAAGTATACAACGATAACAAATATAAACTTGCAGAAGAAAAAAGTTCGGTTTGATGAAAATTATAATATACAGAATGCTGTTATACAGTTTAATTAATACAGTAAGAAGATAGGACCTTTGAACCAAGGGATAACCGAGAAGCCATCGCAATAACTTTTTCTTTACTCTCAGATGGTCCACTCTCTGCATCATATAATCATTTCAGCTAACTCTAAAATCAATATTAAGAATAGACAAAAGGGCATTTTATTGGTACCTTCTTCAGCTGGAAGTCTACTTCGAAGAAACCTCAACAATGCAGGAGTGGGTCCCGACACAAGCGAACTAAGAAAACAAAAATGAAATTTTATTAAGAGGCCTCTTCTGGGACATGGGTCGGAATATGTTTAAACATATATTGAAGATCTGGTTCAAACCTTCTAAGAGTCCGTATAGGATTGCCAGTGAGCACAAGCCTCCTCAAACTTGTCATCAAGCCTAGGTAATAAGATTTTGCCGATGAAGAAAAAGCTTATGAGTTATGAGATGGGAACTATCTATAAAAATGGGTTATTTCCCTAAAATGCCAACATATTTTTTCATTGGTCCCGTTTTAGTCATTGTCGTTTTTTGTACATTTAAGTCATAAAAAGATGTGTTTGTGTGATTGTGTCCCGTTGGGTCATTTGCAACCCATAATCTCCAATTTTTTTGACATAGTAGTAACTTCAGTTTATATATATCTAACAGTGTTTCACGTGCATATACTATTTTATACATACATATTACATTTTTCAGAAAGAAATATCATTTCTGACAGCCGGATTTTGTTACAAAATGACCCAAACAGGACACAAAGCTATCTTTTAGTGACTCGTGTGCAGAAATAAGGTACAATGAGTAATAGGGGAAATGAAAGGTACATTGGCAATTTATGCAAAAGAAAACCCGTATAAAACAATACGGTGCATAACAATATAGCTCTGATGTGCAACTAACTGAGCACTACTTGAACAATGAAATGCTAATCTTACCAATCTCAGCGGGAAGCCCAGACAGTGAATTATTCGACAAATCTAAAACAGAAAGCTTCAATTTGCATGCATCCACTGGATACTCCTTTAACTACATAGATAACAAAACCAGCGCACAAAAACATCTTGAGTATACAAAGTACTTACAGGAAACTAAAAGATGAGAAGTGGAGTAGTAAATCGCTTATAAAATAAATTTATACCTTATTTGAATGAAGATCAAGTGTTCCTAAAGTTGTGAGTTCTCCTATTTCCGTTGGTAATGATGTCAGAAAGTTATTCCTGCATATTAAAAAAGGTACAAGGCAAGAATAAACATCAGAAGGAATTATAACGATTTTAAGACTACGACTAGCAATATTTGCTTTATCCACACGAACAGCAAAATACCCCATATAGAACTCTGCCAACTTAGAGCAGCCCTTTATTGATGACGGAACTGAAACTGATGTAATTTTGCACCAGGAATGAGGAAAAAAATAGTGTAATATATAGAACTGATTCAACTGAGACACATATCGAAATAAACAATAAAGAACTTGAAATAACTCACTGTTGATGTAAGGTCAAGACGAACGTGAGACAGTAAAGACAACCATTACTCTCGGGGTTACCACTATGTGCGTTTTTGGTGCAAGTGTATCAGGAGCAAAAACCAATTGAATCGATAATTAATTTTACTAACTGCCTCAGACTATATTAGCTTTCAAAGGGCAAAGATGCCGACAATCTGTAGAACCAGAAAGGAAACAGACTGCCTGCATTCACTTCAGTTAGCAATGTCCATGATGCAACCAATCTCTCAGACAACACAGTCAGCTTGTTTCCCTAATACCAGAAACAAAAAAAATCATTTCAAATACGAAGTGTGTACACAATAATGAGAGAAAAACGGGAGACAAATAAGAACTGATATCAAAAGTTTGTGATACCTCTATATCCAACTTTGACATCTTTGAACAATTGCTTAGATCTTCTGGCAAGCTAGTGAGGCAATTGTTTGACGCCTACAAGGAAACGCTAACGAATCAATACCAAAAAGACGGGGCAATTCAAAACCAGGTGCATACTAATTATATGTCAAAATAAATGCATTTATAGTATAGATGTTAAGAAAAAAATAACAGAACTGCAGCACACGAGCCCAAGGCCAACAGACAAGCAAGAAACATAAGCTCAAAGGGTCTCAAAACATGATGCAGCATACATCCACGCACCTTAAGGTCAGATAAATTCAGGCAATCTCCGAGGGAGCAAGGAAGATCCTTAAGTTGGTTTCCCGAACAATCAAGCCTGTCAAACCATAATATCATTCAGCTAAAATTTCACATTTTTAACTTTACATGCTTCATGATATTTGGTGTACGCACAATCTAAGGATTACTAGTATTCATATAAATCGACATATACTAAAGGCTCTATATGCAATCAAAAGGATATGAGACCTACTTGATCAAAGATGTTGCCGATCCAACTTCTTCAGGTATCTCACGTAGCAAATTGTTGGACACGTCTAATGCCTTAAGTGATTTAAGCCTGTAGACGAATATACAAAAACGATAAGTTATTGGGTATGTTGTTGTTGTTGTTGCTGTTGTGATAAGTTGCAACTAAGAAAAAGAAAATAATAGTTTCAATCAATAGAACATTATAATTCCTTACTCTCCTATAGTGGCTGGAAGGTGGGAAAGCTTATTGTGGCTAATATTCAGAACGGTCAACAAAGGTAAGTTTCTTATGTCTTCCTTTAATGATTCAATCTCGTTATGAGCCAATATTAGCTTCTGTAACTCCACTGCCTGCAGTAACGTAAACAAATCCACATAATTAAAAAACAGTAGTAATAAAGGCTCGGGTTAGTATGAGACCTAAGGCATGTTTATAAATACCTCCCACCAATTTTCACCTTCACCAACTGCATCCAGACTTTTGTACACATCATCTGGCACTTCCCTGATACATTATACAAACATCACGATCATAAGAAAATAATAACATCACAGAGGTTTTCACAGCATACAAACTTAAATGATCAAGTGTTAAACCTCGTTGATACAGCCCTTACATAAAACCAAGAATGGAGGTCTAAAACTCCTATTATTGTCTACATTGTTTGTGATTAAATTAGGTATATTCATTCCAGCATAAAGTTTATGCACCATGTCTGAACAAGGCTACAAACAAGTCGAGCTCATAAAAATACCAACATACATTTTCACACGTCTCATTAACGTCCTTATACTTATTTTGTACATCCAAGCCATTAAAAATGACAGTTTTAGGCATAAAGTTAACTTTTTTATACAAAAGTCGTCATTTTCAAAAGTCTTTTTGTTACAAAAAGATGTAAATGTACCACAAAGCCATCTTTCAATAAGTCAAATATATATTAACAAATTGAGCTACTCGAGCTTATTTGATTCACTATACAAGACAAGTTCCAGCTTATAAGTTTCACTATAATAGGTGATGGCTTTATGTCCCTTTTATATTTGTTTAAGCTTATATGTGGGCTTAAGAGCTTATTTGATTTCAGCTTATATTTCAAAAGCCCCAATCTTCTTTTTTTTTTTTGGGTAACCACGGTTTCTGACCTTTTGGCCGACTAATCCACGGGGTTTGAACCCACCACCACAAAGACTCAAAACAGGTAAAGCCCTCCCTTTTCAGGAGGTTGGCGTGCCCACTTCAAGGTTGTTTGCACCTAGCGGGAATTGAACTTGGGACTCACACATTTTAGAGTGATAGTCGTAAGCCCTTTTGCCACTATGCTACCCTTCAGTGGTTATTATCATATGACAATAAACTTATATAAGCCCACAAGTCTCAAAATAAGCCGAAAAACAAATAAGCTCATAAGCCACATATAAGGTTAAAGAAACATCCCCTGAAAATGAGCTTATTAGATTATTTAATCAGATAAAATGAGGTATATTACAGTAATAAGTGGAATTGAAAGTAATTACTTGAGGGAACGATTTGAGAGATTTAAAGAACCAGAGGCTCTTGCAGCTTTTAGAATCCGATCCATTTCTTCTTCTTCTTCTTCTTTATATCAATTTCTGATCTTGATTTGGCGGGTATATGATGATTTTTAGCTGATTTCTTTTTTTATTTATTGGGGCTTGGATTGTTGTTATTTTTGTGTCCTAACGTGAATCGCAACTTTTTTCTTTTTTTAAATAATGAGTAAATTACGGGCCCGTTTGGTTAGAGGTTTAAAATCATTGTTTGGTATATTATATGTAGGTTTTGAAATTGGGGTTCACACCTTTATGTATTCTTTATGTATTTTTTTTAGTTTTCTTAATAAAGAAAAGTAAATGCTGTGTTTGGTTGGGTGCTTTTAGGGGCTTTTCGGGGCTTGGGTTTTTAAAATAAATCGGCTTATAAAATAAGTCTCGTTTGTCACGCGGGCTTATGAAAAGGCTTTTAAAATAAGCTCATAATAAGGGCTAAAAGCTTTAGCTCGGGGCTTTTGAACCATAAATTACTTATATACCCACAAAAATATCTAACATATACTAAAAATTTATTTAATTATATCTTTTTTAGTAATTTTGCAATAATAAGCCCCAGCCCATTTGCCAAACAAGTTTAAAAAAATACAAATTTTAATTTCGGCTTATAATATAAGCCCTAGCCCCAGCCCTAGCCCCAATACAAGCCCCAGCCCCAGCCCATTTCGCCAAACATACCCAAAGTAAAATGATGTAAAGTGTTTCATCCTAATTTTGGAAGGAAATATTTTACTTTAAACACTAACCAACTCACACTAATTTTCATTCATTTTCCTTTCCTTTTCTTCCTTAAATGCAACTTAAGAACACAACTTTTTTTATTTCTTTTCATTCTCTTTCCTTTTATTCTTTTACTCATACTCGAGAACACACTGGGTGATGGGTGAGGTTTGAGTGGATTAAAAGATCTCTTTATTTTTTTGATAAGGATTCTTTCATGTTCAAATGAACATGAAAGGTAATGTTGTGTTTTATGTGATTATTTAATTCAAATGTACAATCTCATAAAACACAACATTACCTCTCATGTTCATTTGAACATAAGAGGATTTTTTTTCCTTATTTTTTATCTCTATATCTCTTTATTTTTTATATTTAAATATAATTAATCCAATATTAAATTTATATATAAATTAATAAAATAATAATTTATCTTTTTATAATATATTTTATCTTTCCTGCTTCAAATTCAAATTCTAATTCAAATTCAAATCCTAAACTCATATACAAACATTACAAAAGTTTGATCAAATTGCATGTTTCGTCTCACACGTTACAAAAGTGCAAATATCGTCTTTGTGAGGAAATCTTTGGTGCAAGTATCGTCCATGAGGGGACGATACTTGCACTAAAGGTTTTCCGAAAAGTTTCCTCAAAATGACGATACTTGCAACAAAGGTTTCCCCATATGGACGATCCTTGCACTTTCGTACCATTTGGGACGAAACATGCAATTTAACCAAACTTTAGGGGACGATTTATATTATTTACTCTATAAAATTTAATTTTCACTTTATTGTTACTGGTATTAAAAAGTTATTAAACTTATCTTTGTTTCTAAGATAAATGTAGTTGTGACTAGTCTTTTAAATAGGGCTCAGCAAATTAATCGAATCGACAAATTGAGCCGAACCGAACCGACTATTTTTATTTCAGCCTTTGGTTTTGTATATCTAAGGTTTTCGGTTTCGGTTTTGCTCAGTTCGATTTAATTCGAGTTAAAACTATTTAAAATACGTCTTAACTATCTATTCGGTTCGATTTTGCTCAGTTTGGTTCGGTTTTCGGTTTTGCTCGGTTCATGCTTTCCTCAAAGTCGGTTTTCAATTTTTGTCGGTTTGGTTTGATTTTGAACCGATGCTCACCCCTAGTTTAAATCAAACATTTAGGTTATGTTTGGCAACGAGCTTATATAGGCTTGGGCTTTTAAAATAAGCTAGATTATAAAATAAGTTATGTCTGTTACACAGTCTTATAAAGGCTTTTATAAGCTAGATAGCCTCAATAAGCTCAAGCCCATAAAAAATGCTTATGGGGCTTATAGATAGTCAAATTATTTAAAAAAATAAAATATTATGTATTATCACGCAAAAGCTGAAAATATATGTGATTTTAATTTAATTTGATGTATTTTTATGTGATTTTACATTAATAAGCTTCAGCTCCAACTAATTCGTCAAACAACTTTATAAAAACATAATAATTCACTAGTTTATTTGAATTCACTAGTTTTTATGATAAAATAATAATAATTCTCTTTTAAATATGACAATGGAGCAAAATGCAATGAAATTTTCTTTTATGTTGACGCGTCATCGATGACTCGTAAAAAAAATAGTTTTTTTTTGCGACAAACTTTCTATCGTACAACCAAAGATGCTCGAGACGAGTTCCAACACTTAATAAAGGACGTGCTCAATAGAATCCGGCTGGAAAAGGGTGCCTATTACTGATCACTTCTAAAAAGTTTTGCTCGAGTTAGACGTAGCATTAATGTGATTTGAGATAACATAAACTATGAAATTGAGGATAAATGACAAGAAGATAATGGTTTGCTATCAAATTAGGATGATTACAAGGTGTCAACAATACCATGACAAGTTGAGAATTTAAAACATATGCCTTTTCTAACTGGTATAAGAAAAGTGAGAACTAGATCAGTATTACAACACATATCTACCTTTAGCCGATATTGATGCCGAGCCTACCATAGTACCATCATGCTTATTATGCCGAGTCTTGTTAACACCAATCCGACGCTATCTGTAACACCTCAAAACCGGGTTTTAAGCGTTTTATTACGAGAATACCATTAGATAGTTTGACTAAGACTTTTATAAGTTTGAAGACGTTACGAGATTGGTTAGTCAAACCCGGTAGTCAACTATAAGTATAAATATATGTAATGGGTTTAGAAAGATTAATGTCTCGCATTTATAAAAGATATAGACTTAAATGATTAAAGTTGTCAAGTGGTAAATGTGTTATATAAGTTAATGTGGCCAAATGAGAAACGGTAAGACTTGAGGGACCATTCTTGCCAAATGGTGATTCTTGCATCACTAAAGTATATGAAACTTCCATAAAGTTCTAGATTATTAGAGTATGTGTATGTGTGTGTCGAGACAGAGAAGAAGAAAAGAGAGGGAAAAAGATGAGGAATTGCTAGTGATGATTTGAAGGTGAACTGAGGTCCCAAATCAAGATATAAGCTTATATTTATGATCCCTTCAAGAAAGTGATTCCTAATTATAGTTTAATTTGGTAATTTAAGAATTAAGGTTCTTGAGTAAAATTAAGGGTTTTGGGTAATTATGTTTCTAAAGCATGAATTAAGGTGTTTATGAATGTGGGTTAAAGCAATTTAATGATTTAACGATAAATTGGTGATTTGGGTTATGATTAAGATATGATCATATAATAATTAAAAAGGATTAGATGTTGATAATGAGTTTGTTCATGGGTTGTATAAACCCTTGTTATTGATTTTGCATCAATATGATTATAGGTCTTAATGATGATGTTTGGATAAGATGGAAGGACGATGATGATGAATTAATAGTAGACTTTACCTTGGACCTAAGGTAAGTAAAATGATTATAACATGTTATATTGAGTTTTAACATACATGTGTTATGTGTATGATTGTGCTATGGTATAGCATGTTTGAGTTTAGGATGTTTGAATTAAGAAGAATAAGGAGCTAGTATTGCATGGCTAGCCGGGATTAAGTTAGACTAGTATAGAACTAGTTAAGGTATGTGGATACTATGTGATTTGTTATAATGATAGTTTAAGTATAGATGTCTTATGTTATTATGTGAAAATTTATGGTTGAGTATTTATTATAAGTAATAGTATGATTTAGTCCTTTGGACTATTAATTGAATGAACGTAATGCTTATATGGATGAATGAAGTATAATGTCATGTTATTGCTCGTTTTACTTACTAAGAAAAAGCATACGTGTTTAAGTTTCAATGTTTTATAGGTTCAATGTGAAGAAGTAAGGCCTTGATAAGAAGGGCCCGATATATGGAAGTAAGGATTAGAATCACATGAAGAATGTGCATAGAAGCTTAGTATTTGTAAGCCGAGCTCGAATCAAAGTTGAACCCCAAGTGTCGTAAAACCTTTGTAAATGTCTTGTTAATGTGTTTATGTTTAGGTCCTAATGATGGAATAATGCGCATGTATGTCATTAAAGTGTTCTAAGTGAAATGGGTCAAAACAGGGTTTTGATAAAACCCGCAAGGTATATGTTTTTGGGTCACTTAGAACGCAAACGAATATGGTAATGATGAAGTATGATGTTTAAATGAATTCTGGAAGTTTTTATAATGCGCTGGGTTCCGAAAGTCGAGTTTTGGGTAAAAATATCAAGTTGAGTAAAGTAGTGCAGGTCTGAGGGCTTTGGTCGGCGGCTGGAGGGCCTTGGCCGGCGGCTAAAGGCATCATAAGGGCTTTATCCGGCGGCCAGGAACCTCGGTCGGCGGCTAAGTGCATCAGAAGGTTTTTCGGCTTTTGTCAATATTGTTTATTACGTAGAAAATGAACTGTAAGGAGTTAGAATGCGTGTCACCCACCGTTTCGAAGATAATTGAGTCTAGTTTCATTTAGTAATACTTTCAAGAAGTGAATAGTAATTGATTTTGGTCAGTTTATAAAAGAATGACACAAGGTTATTTCCGGGTCATGCGTATGAGTAAAAGTTTTTAATTCTTGGTCAAATTTAGAGTCGAAAAGGGGCGTTTCAACTTGGTATTAGAGCTTCGGTCTAAGAGAAGTAGGTTTCCACTATAGGTTACCTAAACTTAGACCACTCGTAGATGTGTATGCCGTAAGTACAAGTAGTGAAGAATGTGAATGCCTTAGTATAAGGTAGATTAAGTGCTTGCGGCAAATAGAATGATAATGTATGGACATATAATGATTATGAAATGTGATCTATGTTATTTTGCCATAGACTTAAAGGATTATGAATGCGGCAAAGAATGTGAAACACTTATCGAAAAAGTGTTAAGTATAAAAGTATATGTTTATATAATGTAAAGTCTATGGTATGTTATTTAAATATATAAGAGATGTAAGATGTATATGATTGTATGAGTTAAGAAATGCTTGAAATTTATAAAAGCATTATTGTGGTAATTAATCTAAGCTTACAATTTTTGAAGCATTTTTACACATAATATTATAAAAAGATTATGACTATCTTTTTAATAAATCAAACAGGGTTGATCTGTTCGAATTTTATTCCTCTAAAGACAGAGGTTAAGGGTTTGGTCCTCACTTTTTGCAAGATCGGAGATCTTTGGAAGCAGCCTCTCTATCTTCGGGCAAGGATAAGGTTGTCTATGTAACACCCCCATTTTTACAATATAGCAGCGGAAGATAATCTGGGGTATTACTTCATGGATACAACAATCATAATCATAGAAAACAACTTTAAAAGAGACGTTGTTGGAAAAATTTAGTTATCATTCATTATAATCAGAGTTTTTACAAAATGCAGGTCCCAAAATCTAAAACATTATGTTTGAATGATAACACTTCAGCCATCTTCGAGCACATGCCACTCCGTGCCGCAACTTGCTCAATTACCTGAGATAAACATGCTAAAAAAAGTCAACACAAAGGTTGAGTGAAATTTATAGGTGTAATATAAACAGTTTGAATACAAGTCATAGTGTAATAATTGTTTAAACACAATTATTATATAAAATGATATTGTTGTTATACATCCGTTATTAGTAATAATTGCAACGAATACAATTATCATAGTAACAATGTATTATCCCGTTATTGCCTTATTTGGTCTTGTCTGGTATAGTATAGTCTGGTCTAAGCTCATGGAACACAAACTGACTAGTGTATATATATACCCAAGATGATATATATATATAGGGATGGGTTCTAGGGAAAACCATATTTTGCTAGAAAACCCAGAAAACCCAGAAAACCAAACAGATGCCCTAAAAAAATCAAACAGATGCCCTAGTTTTTTAGGGCATCTGTTTGTTTTTTTTGTTTTTACAGAGTGTAAATCGAGGCCATATTTGCCTGAAAAAACAATTTTTAGCCTGAAAAAATTAGGGCATCTGTTTGGTTTTTTTAGGGCATTTGTTTGGTTTTTCTAGGTTTTCTGGGTTTTCCACCAAAATAAGGTTTTCTCATGATCCCATCCCTATACACATATATATATATATATATAATTCTTCCTATGTGTATAGAGATATTTGGTTTTTCTGTTTGGTTTTGTTTTATTTTTGTCAAACCATAACCAAACCAAACACCAATTAAATACTTCAGTTCGGTTTCAAACCAGACCATACACCAATTAAAATTTTCGGTTCGGCTCTATTCGGTTTCGGTCCGGTTTCTTTTTCGGTTTGTTCGGTATCAAACCAAACAGTGAACACCCCTACTTGATCATATTACAGTGAAATATATGGATATATATAAGATAAATTTAACTTAGACACTAAGCTATGTTAACCTTATGGGCCGCGCCTGATACTAATACATATACTAACATATTATCGACAGTCAACAGTCAATAGTCAACAATCAACGGTCAACAGTCAAATTAACAGTGATTTTGACTTTGCAAAGTCGCTTAGCGCTTCACCCGTTTTCATGTGTTGCCCTAATTTTGCATCTCCTTTGTAATCAACTTCGCCATCTTTAACAACTACTTTAAAAGTATATGGATGAGTCATCCTCTAAAAGCATTATGGGTTATGCTTGTTTTGTAAACACAATCCTCCCGTCTAGAAATGAAGGCTTTGTATCGGAAATAAAAGAGCTAAAATCAGCTGCTGTCTCTTAAATCACAACTACGAAAAAACGGAAAATTACCAATTTGATCTGTGTGATATTTCGACTCGTTTCACTTATGAGTGGTAAATAAAAAGTAACTTGGAGAAAAAACGGTGCGCAGTACATAGAACCTCCCAAATCAAAGAATTTTAATGGAGAATACCAAAAGAAATTTATATAATATTTTTTCTTTATTTCACAGAGCTGCAACAAGCCCCATGGAGCT